>RJWH01003093.1:0-48951 GCA_004363575.1 Solenodon paradoxus
CCTCCCCTTTTCTGCCCTTTTTCTAGCCTCTGTTTCCTTCTCTAGGGCGATGCTCTGATTACCCAATCTTATCCCCAAGCCCTCCCCACTTCTCTCCTTTGCTCTTCCCCCAGCGCTCCGGCTGACCTGGTAGATTCAGTCTTTTGTATGGTTCTGTATCGAAAGTTTAATTAGAACATCGCGCCTGGGCTTTTTAATAGCCTGCATTCTGGCGGTCAAACCCTGGCCTGGGTCCTGAGCGCGCGCAGGGCGCCGGCCGCGGGCTGGAGCAAGCGCCTGGTAGCGCTGGGACTCCCGGGCTGAATCTTATTTACATTCGGACTAACAATAGCTCTGGAGCCTGGCTATAAATAATTTCTGGGGAAGAGTTGTCTAATTAAACGTGCAGCAGTAAGGAAAGTGCTTTAACCACAAGGCTGGTGTCCTAATGAACGTAATCACTGGATGGGGACAGCTTAGGAATCACATCTAGACATATCCCTGTGGAGGCAGAGATGGAGGGAAAAATACTCAGGGAGAATTTCCAATCAATATTTAATTGTGGACTGAGTTAAACTCGTTAGAGGGCCTCTTTTTCCTTCCTTTTTCCGTACCCAGAGGTAAAAAAGATTTCAATGCAACGTTGTGGGCGGCCTCAGCCTCAGATTCCAGTGGGAAAATTGTGGGTTGCCAATATCGAGTAAAAATTACCTGAACACATACAATTTATGAATTAATAAGTAGTGGCATATAACCTTGATGGGTGCTGAGTGAAAACATGAAGATGGGTGTGAGGTCTGACGTCAGCTTTCTGCCCCAAACACTGAACTTCCGGGCTGCAGTCTCTGGAGGGTAGGGTCTGGCTGTGCTGGATGCTCCCCTTTCTCAGTAGTTTTCTCAACCTGGAGAGGAGCCAGTACAGGCCTCCTGTGTGAACCAAAAGAGTGGTTGGCAGCTCCCCAGTGCGTTTTCATGAAGGGCAGTGCCTCCTGCAGATAGGCAGGTGGCTGTAGGCCCACCAGGAAGGGAGGAAGCCCAAGCAGCTGCTTGTTTCTGCATCACTGGAATTGGGCAATATAACATCAATCAGATGGAAACAGACAAAATCAGAAGGCAGACCCGTTATCTCTCTATGTGTCCAATAACATGCTTCCAAGGAAAAACAGGGCACCATGTGAGGAGGAGCAACAGCCCCTGAGTCCTTATGTGCAGAAAACAGGAAATACAGGTACACACCAATACACTGGGTGCCTTGTCAACATGCACGTCTAGCCAGATGCCAGGTGGAAAGATGCATACATACGCATGCAAACGAGAACATGTGTGCAGTTGCTGGCAAGTCAGCCTGAGTCCAGAGAGAGGAAGAGGAGGATGGGAAGCAAGACAGTTGTGGGTCTGCAGAGGAGCCCCTGAGCTCTGGTAGCCAAGTATTAACCAGTACTCAGAGCCCTGCGCCCCTCCCGTAGAGGAGATGATAAAGAACAAGGGCACCTGTGATTAATCTAATTCACCACTGGATGTCAACGTTGCTCTAGCCAATTAGAGAAGAACAATTGCAACACCCTTCTGCTTCATAAAAGGCAAGTTTGAGTTCAGGCAGTTATCTGTTGATGGTATGAATGCAATGGGGAGGGAGAAGGCTAGACGCCAGACCTCTGACTGCACCCAAAAGGGACACATCCATCAGCTGCCCCTCTCCTCACAAGCACTGCAATACCTCCAGAGCTCCCTTATTCCCTCTCCCTGTTTTTATCCCCCTCAGTTAGCACTTGCTAATATGCCCTAGAAACTCATCTAGTGTATTTTGCTTACTGTTTGCCTCCCCCCACTAGGACAGCAAACTTTTGTCCTGTACTGTACCCCGACTATTAACGTACTGCTTCACCTCAGAAGGTATTTGATACATTTTATTTTGGGATAAATAAATGAATAAATATGTTAGTTAAAATATCATCCATAATTTCAAGTCAAACCAGGGACACTATTTCAATCTCTTGGAAGCTTTCTTGTTTTCTCTGAAAGATGTGTGGATGGTTAAGTAAAAGAAGGCAAAAGCAGATGCCTAAAATCACAGATTATCAAGTTTCAAAGGTCTTCAGGACAAAGTCTTTGGGTACTCGAATGTAGTCATAGCTTTCCTTTGACCTCATTTTTGAACTTGGGAAGATAGCACAATCCCCCTTCCATAGCTTCCTTGTCAATAGAATGGGATAATGCTGATCATTTTGTTTCCTTCTACCTTTTAAGGATTTTAGAGGTCAAATGTCAATGTTAGCTCAGAACGTGTTTTCCTTTGACAAATAAACATTAAGCCCTCCCCGCCCCCCCCCACACATGCTGTTAACAGGGCAGTACTACACATGTAACATTGACAATATAGGTGTAATCATTTTCCAGTGATGAAGAGGAGATTGCAATCCTTTATCAAGCTATTCATTTAACTCAGTGATCTAAATTCTCAAGATAAACCGCAGTGAAGACGGGGTAAAAATCAGTCTTGAGCTGGACATACACACTTTGTCCACTTGAATATGACGTGATCATACAAAGATCCTTTTCCTCAGAGGAGTGGGCCTCAGGGTTACTGCTGTTTCTGTATCGCTTATTTTCAGTGGATAGCAAAGCAAGGGCTACCACAGCAGCTGAGCCTCCCCCTAAATCCATATGTTTAATTTTTAATAATTAAATTAAGTGAAAATAGGTCTGCAGTGTGGAACCCTTTCAAATTATTTACTATGCTGTCACTTTGGGCTCACTGACGCTTGTTAATTTTTCAAATTTAATGATGAGCACCATTAATAAGCTAAATAAGACATTATTAGTACTATTCTGGCATTAATGTGCAAGGGCGCTGCTAAGCTAAGGTGAAAAATGCATTATTGAATGAAAGTTAATTAGTAGGTTTTGTTCTATTAGTAGCTTGTATATTGCACTTATGAAAATGAATACAAATATGATCCAGGCAATCTTTCCACTGAGAAAATGTCACTGATAATCAAACTTCACTCCTACTCTTTAAAGCAGATGCAGGATGAAAATTGATGTACTGGTCTCTTGCTCATCAAAAGATTTTCTAGCTTGTGGTTCTAATAATAGACACGCAGCGGAAAGATGCCTTACTCAGAGTTCTGGCAGGTGTACAGAAGGGGAGGGTACCTGGTGAGAATTCATTGCAGACTTTTTTTCTGGGCGGTGGAACTCAGAACTGGGCTGCAGATAACACTAACTTGCTAGTGTTATCTATTCCAATTGATTCCCTTATAGGACAAATTGAAGATTAGAAGAGGCAGGGTTAGAAGCATGTATGTGTGGCTTCAATCATATTTGCACCATTTATAAATGTGTGCGATTCTTTTCTTAAACTAAACACATTAGCCACCTCATCTCATTGGTACTCCAATATGTCCATGGGGTTATTTACTATTATCATCTCTATTTTATCAATAAGGAAAGGAAGCTTTAGACTGCTTAAGCTATTTGCTCTAGATTATACGGCTAACAATTTAAATTCTCTGAAGTTTACATTTTCGTATCCTTACGAAGGTAATCATGACAGTGCCTATCTCCTAGGGGCATTGTAAATATACAACGAGGTCATGATTGCAACGTGCTGAGATGGCCATTTGATAGATGTTGGTCTGAGCCCCCTTCTTTCCATCTAGCCCCTTTCTTTCTGGATGGCATCCTGGAAAGGACATAACAGGCAGAAACTAGACTTTCCATTTCTAGGTGGCCAGTGTGAAGTCTATCCAGACTGCATGCAGTTCATTTCTGTGATAATAAGAAAGTAGAACACCTCCCCTTCCTACTGAGTTTGCTGTGAGAATCATGGGGCAGCTATAGGAGGGCGCTTCAAAGATGTAAAGTGATGTTGTCAGCACAGGTGGTTCTCTGGATTCTCTGCCGAGTGGCACTAACAGAAATGTTGGAGAAGCTAGTGCTGTAAGAGCCTTTCTTTGCAGTGAGTTGGAGCTCAAAGGTAAATGCAGGTCCTCTGAGGCCCTTTAAACCATCTACCCTGACTGCCTGTGCCTGAGATTTTCTACCTCTCGCCATCTTTCTAGAATTACACACACATTTTCTGTCCTTGCTATGTGTCTGTGAC
Source organism: Solenodon paradoxus (assembly GCA_004363575.1). NCBI lineage: Eukaryota > Metazoa > Chordata > Mammalia > Eulipotyphla > Solenodontidae > Solenodon > Solenodon paradoxus. The sequence goes on from RJWH01003093.1 coordinate 4,085, forward strand.
TGGTTTCCAGTTTTCCTCCTTAATAAGGGAGCCATGGCTTTTTCCCATATCTCAAGTTTCAGTTAACCTCAACCCTTCTAATCCATATATGTCCTTTCCTACCATGACTTCTTTTTTTCTTTCTCCACCAGGGCATGCCCTGTCTTTCTTTTCCTTTCAACCTAGAGTGGAATACATTTTTTTTCTTTAAAAATCACCAATATATGTTGGCACAGCAGATGGATCAATTGCCTCCAAAGGAGCACAGGCCACATACTACTGGATTCAAGTTCTGGGTCCAGGGGTAACAACTGGTGTGAACAATCAAAATGGAAATAAAATTTAAAAATGCTTCTTCCTCCTCTCTCTTCCTGCGTGTCTCTCTACTCACCTTCATTCTTGCCTGCATCTTTCTTTAAAAAAAATATCAATAATATAAGGGTAAAAGACATGTGGTGGTTGTAATGTTTTCTTTTCTAAATGAACCTCAGTTATACAGAGCAGATTATTTACAGTTATTGGTCCAGGATACACTCTCATCAACATTCTCTTCACTTTTATTTTTTCTTTAAAAAATAATATAATAAGCAAACACAGATCCATAATCCCTTCAAATAAACACAAAGACTAATAAAAACTTGGCATCAACCTACATCTCTACCACATGGTAACTCCACCAGTTTCTCCTCCCCCACCTTCCTACTGCAAGATTACCATCATCTGGAATGCTATGTTCTCATGCTTTCATCTGTATACAGTTTCATCACTTAAGTATGAGTTTTTAGGGTTTTTTTTTTGTTTGTTTTAGCTTCATGAAAAGGACATGCTTTGTGATACTTACAATATTAAAGTCTTTTTCACTTTTCGTATTTCTAAAAAATGTTCCATATTTTCATTTTGTCTCAGTCCATTTGCTTTCCTACATATTTTCCAATAAGCAAATATACCTTTGTTGATTTGTCCTCTTCATTATGCTGAGGATTATTAGGGTAGATCCATGATTTTTCCTATTATTAACAAAGTTATTACCAAGATATATACAAAGGAGTGAAATTTCATGGTCGCAGAGATTTTAGGAATGTTTAAATATCGATGGTATTGTCAAGCTGTCAATATATAAAGACCCGAGGAATCAAAGCTTCCTCAATACTTAGTAGTATCAGATGTTTTAATTTTTGTTGATTGATTTAGTGTAAAATGCTATGGAATTGCACCCTTAATTAGAATATGTAGGACATATTATCATTTATGTTTCTTCCTCTCTGCTATGCTCATTCATTTTTTTGCCTATTTTTCTATTGGTTTGCAGTGCTGATCTCATTGAATTATTGTTAAGAGTTCTTTAAATATCCTTGACATTAATTTCTGTCAGTTTTATGAATAAGTTCACTTTCTATCCAATTGTGATAATTAGTCCAGGGAATAAAAGAAACATGAATTTCTTTTATTATTTGATTAAATTAACTCACTATTCTTGACCTCACCTCATTACCTTTAATCTTCCATCCTGCAACACTAGTAGATGAGATGAAATTGTGTCAGAACTAGCAAGAAAGCTGTATTCATTAGTACATTCCAAGAGAAAATGACAGAACTGGTAAAACCTAAAATGAAATCTTCATTTTACATATTCTAAAAGAAAGGCAGAGCAGTCCTCCCAGTTCTGCCCACTTTTAATTAATGGACCTTCTCGCTGTCTTTACCATCTTCTCAGAAAGCAGAATTTCTTTGTCCTAAATGATCAAAGAATTACAGATGAGTATGTCGTGCTTTTGCTACTTTTCTGAGCAGAGATGAGAGACATTGGAAAAGGCATATAAGGATTCATTATTCATGCAGATGAGTCTCACAATTCAATAGAGCTAATTAGGAAAATGATGGAGTAAATGAGCACTTTATGCAAGTGTATTAATATTAATAAAACTGCCAGTTTACCCTGCGTTTAAGGCAGACAAGGCAGAGAACAGAGTTGACCCAATGAGTGGGCGAAAAAAGTGGCTTCTCATTGGAACACTGACCATACTCATCGTTCCTGTAGAATATTGCTCCTTTTTCTTATTCCTTTTCTGTTATTGACATTTCTCTAATACAAAGAGAGACAGGAGCTACCTTTGCTTTGCTGTTTGGACTGCTTGAAAGAAAATTCCACATTTCCTACCTTGTTGACAATAATCACTAGCAGCATATTATTGTTCATATAATAGTTTCAAATCCATTCTCTTATGTAAGTTTTATAGCAAACTTTTAGGTAAATTGTTAGTATATCCCCCTTCCTATTTTGATAATTTGTGCACATGTCTTTACATCATTCTTCTTTTTCCACACTCACCCATTGACCACCGCCTTCGCTCTAACTACTGCCTTGATCTCTACTCTTGTCCCCTAAATCCCACCTCCAAACTGGGGCTACAGCAATCATTTAAAATCACTGATCTGATGTGTTATCACCACCTCAGCTATAAATCATTTGTAATTCAACCTTGCTTTCAGAACTGAACCAAACGCAAGATTTTTTTTTCCCCAAAACAGCCCTGTGTATCTCTGCATCATTATCTATGGCCAACTTCACTTTCACCCTTTATTCCTCCATATTCCAGCAACAGGGAGTCATTTGCCATTCTAGATGCAGCAAGGATCTCTAGGTCCTTGGTTATGTTTCACCTCTGCTTTGAAAGCCGCCTTCCTCTGCCACCTGGCTCCTCAGGGAATCAGTGTAGAAGTCTTTCCTTTCCAAATACCTTTCTTCACTGCCCTCTCCCTGACAAAAAACTATTTTTTCAAATAATTCTCTAATTTTCTTCTCATAGCCTCTCAGTGTGCTATCATTTCTTATTAGCGAACTAGTCTGCCACACAGAATGGTCAGTTCCCAGAGGACAAGAGTCAGTTCTTGTTCACTAAGATATTTTCCACTGTCTAGTACATGAGTAGACATTAAAACATGAAAAAAGTGAAAAATGTTTTTATTTTTCTTTCTGACTTATTTCACTGAACAGGATCCCCTCCAGTTCCATCCCGATTGTTACAAAGAGTACAGTTTCCTTTTCTTTCACTCATCTGTGGAATAGAATAGTATGAAATAAATCAACACAGAAATATCAACAAAAATAGTAAGACACAGAACATGATTGGGGGGGAGGGGGTTAAGGGGAAAAGGTGGTGGTAAAAAAACACTGGAATGCCGGTGGTGGTTATGGTGCGAAATATAGTCCAAGATGCAATTTCAATATCCTAAAATAAATATGGTATTGTGAACAAAAGAACAAAACAAATAATTACAATTTTAAGAAAAAGAATAAATGAATGAGTGAGAGAGTGAATGAATGCAAGTGTGGATGAATCAAGTCACACTCAGAGAAGAAAGATTTAGAAATCTGTCTTGAAATCCTGTACTTATTCTAATATCCACATGATCTCTTTGATTCACTTTTGATTCATTACTTTTAGGGTTATTCATTACATGCATCTTAAGAAGTTCAAATTTTACAGGGCTCATTATTGGAATTCTTTCCACATCTTCAGTAGATTTAGTTGATATGTCTCAAGAGAGCCATAAAATGCATAGGGAATTTCCTACTTTTGTTTACTGGACTTTCTTTTCTCCAATCATCATTAACTGCCTATTGTCCATTCTTGTTTTGGTATATTCCAAATCTTAAACTCAGATTCAATTACATTTAAAAGGGGAAATTTTTTCTAAAGCTGCACAGATCCAGAGCCTTTATGCGTCTAATTCTCTGTATGATTTGCCAGTTCAAATTATTTATTGTAAAGCATCCTGACACTGCTGTTCTCTGTTTGCAGTTCAATTAGCAATCAGTAGCCTCTGGTTGGAACTTCAGCAGGTGACTTAAGAAAGCCCCTGATGTAGGTCGAGAGTCAGTGCTCATGGTGATGAGCTGTATGGGCAGAACTCTCAGATAGTCCTCTCTGGCTCCACCAGTTGGTCCCTTTACCCCATACACGCCACTTAACAGCTTACATCTGTTGTCTTTATGTATCTCCAAAAAGGGAGAAATATTGATTAAGAATGCCTATTGATAAATATTGTGAGCATTAAAAAACATCATAAATTTCACGATGCTCTGTATGTACTTACTAGTTTGTCTTATTCATGTACCAAATAATAAGTGTTACAACATTGTTTCCCAAAGGTTCCCACACTCAGGAATATAACAGATTTATTGAGATTGCATCATAAGTACTTAATATTTGTGTAACTGCAAGCACTCTAAGAGCTCCATTGCTGAAAAATAGTAAGTGCTTAGTGAAAGCTATTGTTTTGAGGTGTTTCCTGTCTCAGCTGAGCTAAGTCGCAGGTGAAGGTACTGGCTTATCACACGGAATCTGAGTGTGTGCAATAGGCAGGCTGCTTTCTGTCCTTGACATGGATGCTGGGGTGAGCTCAAACTCCTTTTCAGAATTCCAGGCTTCTTTAAGACATTGTTGGTGAGGCCTTAGCCTTAATGAGAGGTCACAGTCCTCCAGGAAACTTCTGAATAGCTCAGATAATTATTATTTTTTTAATATATCAGAGAATTTAATTTTAAAATATTTAGCGATATATATATATACAATGCAATTTAATTGGAAGTCATTTTGAGAATTTTGTGTTTTTCTAAGGTACCTCATGTGACTTTTTGCTCATTTAAATTTATTTGGATGAAAATTGCTTCCTATTTATCATTTGTTTTTGTCTAATATACTTTCTATCCTTTCTCACTTTTGTTGCTCTGTTTCTATGGAATATCACCTAACAGACTCCACTTTCTTGAACTGTGTGGATAAAAATGTACTGTTAATATTTAATACAATACTGGGAAACTTAAAGGCCTTTATTTTATGGTTTAAGTACTTTTATTGCAGGCACATTGCTTGATAACAATATTACATAGATTTAAGGTATGCAGCATATTAAATCCAATTTGTATATAATATGTTAAATTTTTAGTTCAGTGCATCAAAACGTGGGAAAGTGCACACAGCTGTGTAACAGGCTGAGTGCTCAGTAAAAGGAACCTGTGAGTGCTTTGGCACTTGGTCACAGATATTAGTCAAAGGTCAATCAGTGACTTGACAAGAGTTTTACTGGAGTAAAGGAGCAGGGGTCCCCCACTTGTGAGGGAGCCAGACCAAGACTACAGTCCAAAGCTTTTTCAACAAATCAGTGGCTGGTGCAGTAACTTCGGCTGTACTTTTGAGTCTGCAGCTGGGGGAACAGGTTGGCAAGATAAAGTCTCTCCTGCTAGGTGCTCAACTTATGCAGTGATGTAGGTATTTTTAGAGGGGATGGGAAAGGGGGTGATCAAAATGGAGTCACAAATAAGTATCACAATGAAGAAGTTAATGGTTTCTAAAATCTATAGTCTTTTACCAAAGAGCAGCTCTATATGGCTGGACATTTGTGGTGCAGGGGCAGATAAAATTTCCTATAACCAAGCAACCACGACATCTATTTCTAAATCCTACCTGTCTCAGTTGTGTTTATTAAGAAGGCAATTCTCTAGCCTCTTTTTTAATCTCCTTCTTTGTTTTCCTTCAAACTTACCAATAGAACAGTAGCTGGTATTACCATAATTGGTTTAGTCTCAAGAATAACCATGTGTGGGCAGAACATGCTGATATTTGTTTTAAAAATATAGTTTTATACATAGATATGCATGTATGTATGTACGTAGCACTTTGGCTATCACTTGCTGTAAAGAACTTCTCTGGTCACATGGGAGACCAGGAAGAAGAAATGGATGGCTCACACTTGCTCTCACAATGCTTGAACTATTCAACCATTGTTTGGGGATGAGGTGGCAGGAAAATAAGATGTGATCTCTGCTCTCCAGAAGCTTCCACAGTAAATCAGAATAACAAGCAATTCTAGCAGGAGCAGCAGAGGCAGCAAGGACAGCACGCATAAGAGTGTTCATCTGCATGCTCGCTGTGCTGCTCCAGATATGGGTCAGGACTGTGCTTTTTCATTGCTATGACTGGCGCAGTGCTGGGCACAGGAAACTAAGTGATTTCTGTTAAAGTGAAAATGATAGAGCTGGAAGTAGTCTGGATCAACCCAGAAGGCATCCACCCGGCATTGTTGTGAGTGCAGATCCAAAGCTGTGGTCTAGAATCTTTGTTGCTGACTTGGGAAAGGTCGCTTGGCACTGGCTGAACAGAGAATTTGAGTGGGGCTAAGCTGGGATAATTTTCTCCTGGACAAGTAACTTTTGAAGTTGAAGGGGTGAGGATGCCATTCTCCCTGTGGTGACTGAAGACTGAATTGCCACCAACAGCTGTTTAGAGAAGAGAAAGGCTGCTTCATTCAAAAAGTCAGAATGCTTTGGCAAGGAGTGCTCCAATCAGTAGCCTTCCTAATGCATGCAATTGTTATGCAAATAAGCCATGGCAGGTTAGTTGGGCTGACAACGGGTTTATCAAAGCTGATTTACAATGATCCAGGGATTCCAGAAAATTCTGGCCTGTATCCCACCTGAGGGGGTCAGCTGAGCTGTCTGAATGCTGGATTTAGGAAAACCTTGTTTGTTAAATATGACCCCTGGAGTGAAGCTGAATCCTTAGAAAGTGAAAAGTTTTGACTTTAATAAGGTTATCAAAGGCTGGATTTGTACTTTGTGACTGAAAATAATCAGGGTTTTAGAAATGAACATGTCTGCAGGGGTTGCCTCTTAATTTTGGAAGAACTTCACAAAGTCGATGCTGTTAAAAATGAAACTAGAAACATAACAGATGAGGAAGGGAGGAGAGAGAGAACTGGAACTGTGGAGAACTGAGTACTTGTGGAGGAACCAGGGATGCCAGGAGGAACAGTGGTTGTTTCTCTGGGGTGTGGGAAGGTGCAGAGTCGAGGTAGGTGAGTTTAAAAACTTACTAGAGCACTCAGGCCAAGGCTAAGACTCAGCGGAACACTGAAGAGCAGAAACAGCGTGGTCAACTCAAAGGCCATGCTCGGACTTCACATCCAACAGGAACTGAAGATGTGAACTTGCACCAACAACAAAACTCTAAACCTGGATTTCTTTTCTCCTCCCAGAGTTTGTGAATATGAATATCCTAAAAATGTGTATGTGCCTGATAAAACTGAGTTTCCATATGTTTCTTCATTACCTTGACTTGGAAACAGAGCTACCATTGAACCTTGACTTAGCTCTGTGAGTTTTCTGTCAGTTCTTATATGGTCGTGTCACCTATTTTTACCTTTAAGCCCTTTTTTTTTTCAACAATTATCCAAGTCCAAGAAGACCGCATAATAATTGCTATCCTATTGTTGCCTCTTTTTAAAATCTCTCTTCTCTAATTATTCTTGCATGTAACTGTCAGGTTAACTTTCCATACGCACTTCTACAGCATGTAGTCAATTGTTAACTGTTTATAAATGTGCAAGGGTCCCTGTCAGTGCCCTTGGTATGAGATTCACATTCCTCCCTCAGGCAGTGAGACCCTTCCCCAGCAGACTACCTTAGCCCTCCCTTTTCCCACAGTCTCCTCCACGTTCCTTTAAGTACATTTTCAGGATTTTCCTCAGATAGAGTGAACATACATACATCTGCTATCCTCTACAGCTTTCCCTGTCAACCTCTACTCCTGAGAGGACTCGGACGCACAGCTCCAATCTCTTTGACTTTGCCATAGCCACAGCATGGTCTGTTTCCACCATGAAGACACATTACTAGGTATATCAACCCATTCCCTAATTGCTCCACTACAGCACATGTCTCTCATGGCTGCCATGGGACTGGATGACCTTAAAAGCTAACACTAATACCATTTCTATTTCTTGTATATCCTCTCTAGAGAACTTCGATATGCAGAGCAGAAAAGAAATGCCTATATATGCTTATCAAATATGCTGAATCACTAATACCTGAACCTTCACAGCAGACTTTCCTTTCTTGCCCAAAGGGACATAGTAAATTGCAGGGAAACCCTTACACCTGTTTTCTTAGTCCAGACAGAGTTTGAAGATGTGACATTAAACAATTTATCTCTTGCCGGTGAACTGAGCAGCATGGCTCAGATACCACTGAGGGACAATAGAGGTGAAAAGGTACATACTTGTCTTTAGAGTCAATTTTCTAAGTATGTTATGCACTTAAAAATTAAATTTGCTAAAGGCACTTGAAGTGCATTTCTTGCTAACACTTCATTATAATGTACTTATCAGTAATAAATCCATAGGGCCTAAGCTGTTTTTTTTGCAAAGAAAATAAGAAATACTTAGAACAAATAAAATCACTTTGCTTTGTTCCCATGCCTAGAACTACTTTAGTTCTAGGGGAAATGAGTAATTTCCAGATGAATGGATTAAAGATGTCAAGCTATTATTAATATATTACTTTTAATAATAGCCTAAAATGCCAAATTTTTCTCTAATTCCTCTTGCAAGAATTTAATAAAACTGGTAATTAAGGGAAGTTTCTTGCTGATGTTGTATGTTGTTTTTTTGTGTTATCCAGGTGAGATATCTCTCTGGCTTTCTTTTTCTACTTTCCATCATCGCTACCGTTTGGTGAAATGTCAAGAAATACCCTGTGTGTCTGCCCTGATAGCCTGGTGGTCTAGTCCACCCGGAGCAGTTCCACGTCTCCCAAGGTCCCAGGTTTAGGACTCAGGCAGGGGAGAACAACCGATGTAATAACTAAATGAAAATGACAAAAAATAAATGGAGTGCTTGTTTTGCCTCTCTCTCAGAGAAAGAAAGGAAGCAGGAAAGAAAGAAAGGTCCTATCTATTCATGGACTTCTTTTCTACTGAGCATTCACCCTATCTTTTTTGGTGTCTTCACAAAGGTTGTGAAAGAAGAGTAGGGCGACACTTGCCATCTGGATTTCTTTATCTCCCACTCAAGGCCCTAGGATGCACCTGCTGCCCTCTGTGCTCAGCTGAAACAAATTTCTTTAAGCTCACCAACGGCTTCTCCACGTCCCCTCTCAGGGCATAGCATTTATGTTTATCTTACTGAGTCTCCTTATGACATCTGACACAATTGCTAAATCTTGTCTTACAAAACTCTCTTATGCTGAATAACCATTTTCCCTTCTACCTTTTCATCTTATCTCTTTCTACATTAGCTTACTTTCCTTCCCAGTTCCTGGAAGTGCTGGATTCTCTAAGTTTTTCCTGATTAAACACATCCCCTCAGATGGCACCAAATATTATTTACATTCTGATGTCCATGGAATCTTTGTGTCCAACTCTCACACTTTTATTGAGTGCTGCTAAGCAAAGTTTTATTCTAGTGGATGAGATAAAATGTATTAATTTATAAATACCTAAAGGAAAATACAGTATGTTGATTGGCAGTAGGCATTAGAAAAAAAAAGTCTGGGAAGAAGGTGGGAAGAGGTGGGAGGGGCCTTATAGTCAGGCAAGCTGACATGGGAGTGCAAGCCTCGTGCCACAGCTGGCATGCAGATTCGTGGACTGAACACTACCATGAAGATGGAGATGTGACCTCAGTGTCTTGGACAGGGGAGTGCAAGCCTCATGCCACAGCTGGCATGCAGATTCATGGACTGAACACTACCATGAAGATGGAGATGTGACCTCAGTGTCTTGGACAGGAATCTGTATGCCTGGCTAAGGAACAAGGCAGGGGGTTTAGACTGGAGTTGCAGAATGGGAGGAGGGTTCAGGGGGGACAAAGAGCTGATGTTTCTACTGTTGTCTGATGATCTGCTGTACAGTAGAGAGGCAGGGAGCCACCAGAGACTATGATGATGACCTGAGTGACAGGGCAGTGAAGTAGAGATAGGTGCTCTCAGTGGAGATGGCCAGAGAAGATGGATTCTGAATGGGCTTTGAAGATTGACCTGGAAGTATTGGTTGATGGATTGGGTATAAAATGTGAGAAGATGATAGGAGTCCCAGTGATTACAATGTTTTGGTCCTGGTCAACTAAAAAGATCAAACTGATATTTTCTGAGATGTAGACCATGTGGGATTTGCAAGTTTACAATGGGAGGAAATAAGAAGTTGGAGTTTGGACACATCAAATTTGAGATGTCTGCTTGGATTCTAAATGTAAAGGGTAAAAAATAGAAAATTATTCAGTTATTCAGTTCTGGAATTCATATATATATATATTTACAAAATTATATTTGGAAAGAAACATATATATATATTCATATATACCTCTATCACTCTGTCTCTTCTGCTTTCGTCTGTCTGTCTGACTCTCTCCATATATATGTATGTATATAATTTGAATCATTAGCATAGCAAATATATGTAAACTCACAAGACTAGATGAGGTCTCTGAGGAAGAATATACAGAAAAGAAGAAAAAGAGATTCAAGATTTGACCCCTTCTCCCTTACCATGAACATCTCCTTAGTTACAAAGTCTTGTCAATTGGATCCCTGAAATATCTTCCATTAACACCTTTCTCAGAGTCACAAGCTGCATACGCCCAGGGGGCACAGCATATGTCATAGCCCACTTAAAGAGAACATCTCTGGCGCACAATTGCAATATGAAATGACTGTCTTTTGCAATGCTCCCTTCTTTGGATTCAGTTTAGTTGGATCTCTAGTCATTTTAAGCCTTCTTATCAGCAAGGGACCTTGATTGGTCCCTTTCTGCTTGCAATCACTTCTCTCCTCTGTGACATCAAGAGTGGACACTTTTAAATTTTATTTTTATTGTAGAATTATTCTACATATTAAAATAATTTCCTATGTATAGGTTCCCCATTTCTTAGATATATTTTAACACAACATGCCCTTCATCAAATCACCAAGTGTTCCTTCCCATTGTCTAGTGTGCCATGGTGGACGTTTTAAAATGAAATCTGATCAGGCCTTAGCTTTCTTAAAAACCTGTGTGGCTTTCTAATTATTAGAGTTTTAATGTCAAAGTCCTTTAAAGACTTCCCAAGCTTGGTCTAAGCTATTTGCTTACGTTTTTTTCCTACCCACCAGCATTTCTTTATACCACCTCTGCTCTGAATGTGATGTCTCTGTCTCCCATGATCACACAGGACTCCTAAATGTCCCTCTCGCATTCAGCACTCACTTCTGCCTCCACCAGCCTAACTAGACTATGTCTTCATTCCTTCTTTTTTTCTGACTTTCTCCAAGACCTCAACATATTTTCAGCTCCACTCAGCTTCCACATCTTCTACCAGAGTTTCCATGGGTATACTGGCCCATTTCAGATCTTAATCAGTCATGTATCATTTGTGTGCCCTCCTGCGGTGTCCCGTGTGCACATCTTATCTCACCAATGAGACTATAGGCTAATCACCATAGCTTTAGGCAGTGGGGCAGGCATTTAAAAAAAATATTTTTGGATTGAATTAAATTTATAGAACTTGCTTCCTATTTTAACAAGTTCGTAGATCCAGTAGGTCACCAAAGACTCGGGTGTACACTCTATATAATTCTGTCTGCTGGCTATTGGGTACAACAGCTCCCACTGCTCTTAAATATCTCTTCTTTATATTTATAATTCAAGGACTGGATGACATAGGTTCTGCCAAAATATATTTATTAATAAGATTATGAAAAAACATAGCCACATGAGCTTGAATGTGTGACTTCATGTGTAGTGTGATACATGATTTCTTGTGATTCGGGAAATGCTGTATAAATAGATAGTTATCTATGAGCTAAATCTGGAAGGAAACTGGCCCAGGTCCAGATTCTGAGTATTTGGGGGATATTATTTAGCTGTTATTGACACAGCTGAGAATTCAGTTCGGGGATCCAACAGAGAAGGAGATAGATCCTCTTTAGGAGCCTAGGGCAGGGAGAACAAAGCAGCTGTAAATAGCTTAGCAATCAGGGCTTCCTATTTTGAATAAGTGTTTCCAGCAAGTGAAAAAACAAAGTCCTTCATAAACAAAAATAACCAATATCCACTGAGCCTGGCAATTTACAAAATACTTTCACATTTGTTATTTTATTAGATTTAACAATCATCTTGCAAATTGATAATGGAGAGGGGATAATCTCACTTCACCAAGAGAATTAAAGTTCTTAGAAACCCAGAAATTGGTTCAGTGTCACCCAGGCAGGAGTAGAAGAACAAGTGAAGTGTCTTCAGGATCAGAATTTAGTGCTTTCTGCAATATATTGCACTATTCCCCAAACAATGAGGATTTTGAAAAGTTTAGATGACAGAGACTCAGAAAGTTTAGATGACTTTATTTAAAAGTTCTGCCTCTTCTCTTCCTGCTCTACTTTGAAATAAGGAATTCCTCAGAGACACCATCATTCGTTCAGATACTTGGCAGCCAAGGGAGAGCAATGCTTTTTTCTTCTTGAACTTTAAAAGCTAATTTAATAAATAAATGAAAAATAAGCAGAGAAGAGTAGCTGAACCAGGTCTTATGTTTCTTCTAATAGAATCATAAATGCCAGAAAGCGCTGGGAATGATTTATTATCCTGTTATTATAAGTGACTGGGATGCTTTCAATGGAGTCCTGGATAATTTTTAGCAGCTGTATTAAATCAGAAGCTCTATTAACTATTATAAAATCATCATCCCATTTTTCTGCAAATCAACTTGAGCACCTGATGGGAATTTGGAGCTGTTTGTCACTATGTGTGTTAACCTCATCCTCGGACTCCAAAAAGGACATAAAAATGAGACAGAGGTGGCATGATATTGGTCACATCAGCTGTTAGGGATTAATAAATGACTGTTGACTTTTTCTAGGAGATGTTCCTAGTAGAAGAAATAGCATCATTCAGTAACGCTGCTTTATTAAGAGAACAGGACCTGAGCTAAATCAAATCCTAAATTCTGTGTTAAGAGATACTCAGCTTCATTTTATTCAGCCTTAGACCAAACTCAGCAGCTGTTCACCCCTTTAAGAACAGATCAAATACCCAACTACATACAAATCAACAGGAAATTATCATCACCTCTACTCTTAATTCTAATTCTCTCAGTAGAATATACTCTCTGATAACACTCTCTGGAGACCAGGTAAGTGATACCTTATGTTGGGCAAGCAGCAAGAGTCATAAGGAGATACCACTAAATCTTTCATTGCAATTTTGGTTTTATGTTTCAGGAGGTAGCTGGGAAGGTATGGGTTAAGTACAACCTGATTAAGGAAACCAGCAAAGTCAGCTGCATGGAAGACTGGCCTAAGATGTTGGAGGCAAGTCCTGGAGAAGGGAAGCAGACAGGAAGTCATTCTGCTGCTGATAACAGGAAACATCTACCTGTGTAAAATTAAGTAGGATTTTCAGAGAAATATATTTTATGGGATTTAGTAATGGATTGGATATGGAAATCATGGTTTCTTGCTTGAAAACCTGAATGAACGTCCAGAATAGAGGAGCTAGGTAAATCAAGAAAATCTTAATAGCTGTATTTTAATGAAGAGTTTATATGCCTATATACATACCTTAGACAGCAGGCCCTCAAATAATACCATTTTGTTCTAACAGTGAGAAAAGAAAATCCTGACCCATATTGCACAAAACAGTAGTATTCGAGGGTGATCTCTCATAATACATTGTTGCACTTAGTCAAAGTATCTAAGAACCTGTGTGTGATTCTAAGTGAGAGCCCATGTATGCTCACACCTGATTGTCCATGTAATTGCCAATTTCCCTGTCTAATCTTATCTTCATTCAAAACTTAACATAGTTCACTCCCTCACTTCATTTGAGTGCTTGATCAGACATTACTTTGTCAAAGAGGATGTCCCTAAAATAAATAAAGTAAAAGTAAAATAGAGTTTTTATCTTGTTTTATTTTCATACTGGCTTTTTCTTCACAACCAGTATCACTTCCTAGTATTATATCTAATTTTATATTTTATTTATTGCTTATCATCCTATTGCAATGGCATTGTGCTTTCTATTCACTTCCAATACTTAGAAGTATTTGGTTAATGATAGTTACTCAGTAACTGTTGAAAGAATGAATGAATGCATCTCAGAAGCAATGTCAAAATGGCAAAATATCAATTGTACTCATATAGGGTATATATATAGTTATCTACAAATATATACATATATATATTTCCGCCATACATATATATGCACATGGATGTCTCTAAACTTAATCATATTAGTGAATTATCATCATAAGTAATAACTGAAGCTAAAGATGCTGAAGAAAGTATAGAGTAAAAGATAAGAGGGCCTTGGAAAAAGTTTGAAGAGTTATAGTATTCAAAAGTCAGGTGGTAGAAGTTGAACTTGGAATAAAAAACAAAAAAAGGAGACAGATTTAATCAAGGGAAAATATTATATGTAGGAGGAGAAAATGTTGAAAGTTACAGAGAGGTCAAGAAGGTAAAATTTTAAAAATATCAAGTGGAAATAGTATTATTGAGGTCATTGGTGACAATTAGGAAGAACTGCTTTGTGGAGTGTGATAGCTTAGAGGCCATATTGGTGTATGTTAAAATGTGATCAGCAGATGAGAAATTGGAAAGAGTATCTTTGGAAGATTATAAGATACTTGAATGAAATGAGAAGAGTAATAAAGAAATACCTGGAAGGAAATAAAAGTCCAAGTAATTTTTTTTGTTTTTCACTTTGTTTTTATATATTCAAAAGTTAATGTAAAGCACAAACCAAATGTGGTGAGGCTGAATAAACAGTTGATGTAGGTAATAATCTTTAAAATGATTTTCCTGAGAAACCCAGAGGAATGAAAGTCAAAGAATGGGTAGTTTTTTCAACATACGAAGGGGACAGCATGTCTATCATAACTGAAGGAAGGAGAAATCAAATGCAAATTTGTGTGTTGGGAGAGGAAAGGCTAAGGCAATCCCACTTAGTGCTTTCTCTTTTTCTCTAAAGAGGAAGGGGATCAGCTGCTGAGAGCAAGAGGATATGAATGGAAACCCAAAAACCTGAGATGAATGCAGAAGGTCAAAAAGCCATCATGGACAGTGGTGGTAGGGCTTGACTAAGGAATGGTGGACAATGTTAAGGTCAGGTTCAAGGCCACTTCACTTTGCTGAACATGAGTTTATAAAGGAATCCATATGCTCCATTGTGCCCTTAACTATGCCCAACTTCTCAGATGCAGTTTCAGAAAAATACAGAAAACTGGATTCATTCAGGTTTGGAATTTGGTCAAAAGATGGTGATACAAGAGTAATGAGTAAGGGATTTTGAGGTGTTGGACCAATTAGAATAGCAAACCATGAAATCTAAGTGTCTTTTGAGTGAACCTGAAGACAGCGCAATCTTAGAAATTGTGAGAAAATAGAGGGGCAATTGTCAGAAAGTCCCAAAGAGTTTAAATATACATTGCAGTGGGAATATTTGGAAAAGCACCAGGAAGGAGAGGGGGTTTGGGGTATAAGCATGGAATATTTGAATTATGATTTGGGAGGAGGTGAGCAATTATATCTTCTGACAATTTCACTTACCCAGAGCCAGACCGGCATTATACACTCCCTTAGAATGCACAACAATTGTCTTCAAACCCAGGCTATGACTGAGTCCACAGTGGTGATGAAGAGGCTTCATTCATGAGTAGAAAATGGTTGCCAAGTCGAGCACTGGCATGAGAAGACAAGTTGATTAAAAACAAACACGAAACTGTCATACTTGCTGGCAGGGCTTGGGCTGAGGAATCACTAGAGGTTGAGTGGCAGGCATTGGGCTCTGTGAGGTGCCTCTGAGATGAGGATGCACCATGCATGCTGCGTGGCAGGCAGTTCTAGGGCGTGAATGGTGCTCTGTTCCATCAGCAAGATGGTGTTCTAAAGATAACCAACTTCTGATCTGAGATCTGAGTACATGGCGACTCCAGCAAAGAGCACAGAGGGTTATGAAGTTCCATGAAGATTGAAGAACTTGTGTACACTAGGAACAGAAAGAAAAATAGAGCTTGTTCCCAGTTCTGTATTTGTTCAGCAGCAAACAGAGCCACTTGTCAGGCTGCCAGTCCTTGCCCATTGCCACCGCAGCAATAGTTTGAATGGGGTAGGGGAGATGGAAGAAAAAGACATTAAAAAGAAAATGTCACCATTTCCAAATGCCATATTATTTGACAGTTTCTCTTTATGTTGCAACAGCTGCTTAACATGACAAACGATTGCTTTAATAAAAATGTGCACAAGGAGATGCAGCACCAGAAAATGAATAATGGGGCTTTCTATCCTGACATGTGGAGCACATTCACTCAGCAATGAATAGGACCTTGGGAACTCTGTGCTGCCTGTTGCTTTCAGACAGCCCTGGTAGGTGGTTGGCCCTGTGTCAGTCAGGTTTTAGTGGCAGAAAGCAGAATATATTTCAACTGGTTTTAGAGGAGAGGTATTTAGTACGGAACATTAAATAGCTTTTCCATTCATTGAAAGGGCTGACAAAATAAGTTGAAGTTCTATAAAGCCACACCACAGATTTGGGATCACTAGCAAACCCTATTATACAGCCAAGAAACTGCCACCTCTCAAAACCACCAAAATCAGGAAGCCACTACCTTGACCAGGAAGGCAAGCCTTATCTGCCCAGGTAACAGCACTAACCTGTATGTCCTTTTCCCTGTCTCAGCTTACCAAAGACAGAAAGGACTTAGATCCTTGTTCCTGCAATGACAGTAAGCAAATGCCTCTATGGTCATATTTGCTAAGAGGAATAGCATCAATAGTAGTAACAGAGGTGTGATGGCTCTCACACAAATAATTGGTGTGCAGTAAGTTACATATGAGGCATGGGGACCCAGTTGGAGCTGGCAAGGTCTGATGGTTTTAGAATCCCACAAGTCAGAATTTGAGAATAGATGATAAGTCCAATATTGCTTTGCTTGCAGGACAGAGGGTTGGAGAGAGCAGAAGAGAGGTGGAAAGTGAAAGTGCAACTCAGAGCAGCCTGTTCTTAGGCCCTGAACTGCAGTGAACAGGGTCTACCTGGGGTGGTGATAACCATGTGTCTTCACACTTTACTTACTGACTGTACATCTGTACAAACACATAAAGAAACTTCTTTTCTAGTGACTGTTCCACAAAGGGGCCTTTCCATGTTACTGTTCAGAGTTAGATGCAGCAAGTCAAAAAGAGTTGCTATGTACCTGACATTAGGACTGCAGAGGAACAAGGAATGAGGTAAGGCCGGGCCTAGCTAGAAAACTGTGAAGACTCAGACAGTGCCTTGACTTGTTCTGTAAAGAGAAGGCCTCACTACAGGGGACTTGAATGCTTGTTTATGACACTAGCAAAGTCATGAAAGTCTGCTATTGTTTGTTTTAGCACATTTGAAACATAACCATTCATTAGTAGAAAAGAGGGGAAAATGAGGGGCAGAAAAAGACACAGAAGAGTGCATGTTAGCCAACAAGAACTTTTACTCAATATTTCCAAGTGTCTACTATTTAAAAGCTATTATAATAAGCAAAAAAAAAGTATTATTTTTGTTTTCAAGGAAATCAAGACATTCACGGATCTTGTCAGAGTCATTACCAGAAAGAATCAATAGGCTATAGATTTCCAGGTTGCCTTCTTTTTCAACATCTAGGTGAGAAGACTTTCTGTATTACAGATGCCCCAGTTGGGTATAGGCTTAGAAACTCTACAATACTGTGTCATGATGATTAGAAAGAAAAATAGAGATTGTACCACTGTGCCAAGGAGGTTACAGTCTACTTGAAGAATTAGGACACACATAGGGAAGTTAATATAATTCAAAATAAGTTAAATTTCAGTTGGCAAATCCTTAATAGAATAATGGGCAGAAAGAGGTCTATTTATAATTACCAAAGGGAAGGTATACATAGTAAATAATATAGCAGCTAAGAGAAATCAAAGGTCACTTCAGTTTGAAGTACTTCTGGAAGTTTATATAGTGGAGGTGAGATTTAACTTAAATCTTCAAAAGAGGGCAGAATTGACTCTGATTAAAAAAAGAATAAAATTATCCTGAATAAGGAGAAGCATAAGGAAAGTATACATGAGACACAATGGGTAGTGTGTGATGTTTGGCGGGAATGATGGTTTATAGAATACTCATGGAAAAATCATTTCATTAAAAATAAAACATTTAATAGCTGGGAAAAAGTAGGCTTCTTATTATAAGTAACCATGAATACCAGATAGATAATAAGGAATATGTTCACCAGTCACTGGTCAGTTCTAAGGACATAGGCTTGATATTATACAAATTTGAGTGTATATGATTCTGAACTTTGGGGAAACCATAATAAATTAGTCTACTTTAAGTTTTAATCTTTTAGAATTAGTGTTTAAAATCTTTTCCCCCTTGTGTTTTTATCTGTATAGTTCTCTATACTAAAACAAAAGAGTGCTTATCTCAAAATATGAATAAAATATATGTATATATTTATATAAATAATCTAGAGAATATTAAAAAATAAGATAAAATTTGAAAGAGAAAACTGTTTTGAAGTCATGAAACGAGTATGTGAGGAGACAGTTCCTTGATGAACCTGGTCCCTTTCAGACAGAAGTTGAAGAGGCACAAAGAACTGGAAACCATAAAGACAAAAGTGACCAACTCACAAAACACAGAGATGACAAAGCAAGTTCCAAAGAAGACATGAAGGCATTTGTGTCTAGAGTCACCACAGCATATTCTCTAAAATATTCAATTTTTAACAGAAAGCAATTACAAGACATGAAAAGAAACAGCAGAGGGAGTCCCTCATAAGCCATGGAAACAGTCTGAGAGAAACTACCTGTAATATTTAACAAGGACTTCAAGGCAGCCACTATAAATCTATTCGAAGAACTAAAGGAAACCGAACTGAAAGAAGGTTCTCATCAAATAGAGAACAAAATAAAACTTATTTAAAAAGGAATTAAGCCATAATTTTAGTTGAAACTATATTAACTGAAATTTAAATTACTCAAAGATCTCAGCAGTACATTCTACTAACACCAAACAAACAAAAAACAAATAATCATTGAACTGAATATAAATTGATAGAAAATAGGTAGTGTAAGATATGGGGATGAAAAGAGAAAAGAAAAATGACCAGAAACTTAAAGAAATGCATGGAACCCATTAAACATGCCAACACACATGAAGGTGGAGCAACAGAAGGAGAGGACAGGGTGAAAGAAGCAAAAATAAATAAATAAATAAATAGTAGACTGTTAGAAGAAATAGTGACTAAAATCAAAATTTTATGAAAACATCAATCTACCCATCCCAACATCCCATAAGTGCAATACATTGTTAGGAGGATAAATACAAAATAATAGGCTCTCATATACATCAATGTAATAAACTGGGAATATGAAGACAAGGAGAAAATCTTGAAGGAGCAAGAGAAATATAACTTATCACACAAGAAAAACTAAGTAAGATTAACAGACGATTTCTAATTAAAAACAATGAGTGCCAGAAGGAATTAGGACATATTCAAAATACTTAGAAAGTAAAAAAAGAATTCTTAATTCAAGACCAGAAGAGGTAGGTGGAAAAAGGGAAGAGAATCTGGGTTTGAAAGAGTAAACCTGTTAGTGGTAAAAATCTATTCTCCTGAAATTTATATATAACTTTTATATAAGCTAATAGAGCAATATTAACATTTATATATGTGTGTATATATATATATATAAACTAATATTCAGAAATAAAGGTGAACTTAAGGCATTCCTAAATAAACAAAAATTGAGATACCTGTTGCTTGAAGATTGCCTCACAAGAAATACTAAAGGACACTCCTCAGACTAAAATCGAATGACTTCAGTCAGGCAAGTACACAAAAAAGAACAAACATCACTGATAATTATATCTTTACAGTGATGCACACATGCATACAATTATGTAATTAAAAAGACAATAAATGTACATTCATTCTTGTTTCCTATTAAATGATTTAAAATGTAAATGTATAAAACAGTGTGAATAAAATTATAAGATACGTTTGACAGAACAGCATAAAATGTGGGTGGGAGCAGAGCTATACTAGAGTAAGGAAACGACAGCAATCAAATCCACAAGAACAAGTAAAGAGAAACAGAAATAGTAAGTAAAGTGGTTAGTACAACAAATTTGAAAATATATGTGTGCTCTCCTTTCTTTTCTAAGCTTCTATGAAAGTTATGCAATTAATTAAAATAACTTGTAACAATGCATTGTTGAGTTGTAACATAAACAGATGCAATACATTTAAAAAATAGCATTAATAGAGGAAGATGATTGTACTATATAGTAGCAGTGTTTCTATATCTCATTGGAATCATATTACTTTACATCTGAAGTAAATTCTGATTAGTTAGGTATTAAAGCCTGTTAAGCTCTAGAGCAACAACTAAGAAGATATCTCAAAAAGAGTTAAAACATTCAAATAATTACAATGTTACAATAAAAAGTGTTTATTTAATATAAAAGAAAGCAGTGAAGGGAGGACTAGAAGAAAGTAAAAAACAAATCTAGTTACCTATAACAATATTATATGTGAGTAGATAAAACAAATCAATCAAAAGTAGATACTGTTAAACTGGATAAAAGAATAATCTAATTATGTACTACCTGTGGGAGATGCATCTTAAATTTAAATGAATTGAATACAAGATGATGGAAAAGATATATTATGCAAATAGGAATAAAAATGCTGGATTGTTGCACACTGGTGGAGTGGCGGTTAGGTCAATTGTCTCCAAAGGACTGCAGTCCTTATATCCCTGGGTTCAAATCCCAGGTCTAGGGGTAAACAACCAGTATGAACAAAACCCTGGATTGGCTATACCACAAGCATAATTTAAAATAATAATACTACAGACTGAGGGATAAATAATAATGATAAAAGAGTTAGAAATATATATGTATAAATGACAAACATATACTCACCTAAAATAGAGCTGCAAAATACATGAAGCAAACACTGACAAATTGAATAGAGAAATAAATAATTAACAATGTAAGATGGAGACTTCTATAACCTACTCTTAATAATATATATAAAACTAAATAGTAAATCATCAAAGAAAGAAAAATAGGAACATTATAAGCCCAATAGAAAAAGCTGACAACTACTGAGTACACTGGTAAACCCCAGCTGATTGCAGATTATTCTCAAGTACACAGAGAGCATTCTTCAGAATAAATGTATATGCCAGGCCATAAAATAACTCTCTATAAATATTAAAGGATTGAATGTTTACAAGTGTAGTATGTGATGATATAAAGTGAAAATAGAAATTAATAGCAGAAGTAAATTTGGGAAACACAAAAATGTGCAATAATGTACATACCTTTAACCAATATATCCAAGGTAATGGGGGATCAAAGAAGACATAGCTAGATCAAAGAAAAAGTGATAAGAGAAATTAGAAAATACTTTGAGACAAACAAAAATGAAGATGCAACATTGAAACAAATGTGGGATATTGTAAACACACTGATTGAGGATAAATTTATAGATGTAAAATGCTGTATTTCAAAAGAATAAAAATGTCAAATCAATACTGTAACTTTCCACCTTAAGACAAAGCAAAAGAATAGCAAATTAAACCTCTAGCAAACGAAATTTAAGATTATAGTCAAAGTTAGTGAAATGAAGAGCAAATATATTAGATAAAAACAAAACTATAAGATAATTCTCCAAAAACATTAATAAAATTGGTAAACCTTTCAGTAGACTGAACCATAAAAATATAAACACTCGAAGCACCAAACTAAAAGAAGGGACATTACTAATCATTTCACAGAAATAAGAATTTTAAGAAAATACTTTTTTTAAATTGTATACCAATAAGTTAGATAACTTAGATGAAATAGAAAAACTCCTAGTTAGTCATAAACTAAAGACAAAGTCTCAAGAGGAAATAGAAAATCTAAACAAATAGATTGAAATAGTATTTCAAAACTTCCTACAAAGGAAAAACGTAGGACTAGATGCCTTCATTTGTGAATTGTGCCAAATATTTAAGGAAAAATTAATTCCACTTAACAATTTTAAAAAATGATAGAAGAGAGGAATTTTTAACTCATAACTTATAATAGGCTAGTACTCTGATTCTAAATGCAGACAAACACATCTCAATGAAGAAAACTACAAATGAATGACTATGAATATAAATTTTAAGTCTTTATCAATACAAGCATAATGAATCAAGCAATACATAAACGGGCTATGCACTTTTACTAGGCGAGATTTATCTCAGAATTGCGTTGTTCGTTTAACATCCCAGAATCAATTAATATAACACAACATATCAATAGAAGTAATGACAAAAAACCCACAGAATTATTTTAATAGAGGTAGAAAAGCATTTGGCAGAACCCAATACACTTCTTGATTAAAAAGCAAAACAAAGTAGAACAACACAAAAGATTAGAGGTAGAAGGATATTTCCTCAGCCTGTTAAAAGTTATTTATAAATTATTTAGAACAACTTAATACTTTATGGTAAAAGACTGAATGTTTTCACCCTAATGTGTAGAACAAGAAAGGATATCTGCCTTCACCACTTTTATTTGACATTGTACTGAAGGCTCTAGAGAAATTAGAGAAAAAGAAATAAACACCCATATTAGAAAGAAAGCAGTCAGATTATCTCTATTTACAAATAGTATATTACATATAGAAAATCCTAAGGAATTTTCTAAGAAAACTAATATAGTGTAAAAATAATAAAGTTTCAGAATTCAAGGTCAGTAGATACGACATTTTGTATTTCTATTCACTACCAATTAATAATTAAAAATCAGATTTAAAAGAAGTTTTACTTATGAAAGCAAAATAATGAAGTAATTTGGCATAAATTAACAAATAAGTGCAAAACTTTTGCTCTCAAAAACAATACGAGTTGTTAAAGGAAAAGGAAAAAAATATATAAGTGGAAATACACTCTATATTCACAGGGCATAAAACAACTTTGTTCATCTGACAATACTCCCTAAACTGATTTATAGTTTTAATGCAACCAGTTTCAAAATTTCATCTGGCTTTTTTGCAGATGTTTATAAATGAATCCTAAAATTTATATGGAAATTCAAGAGACCCATAATAACAAAAAGCCTGTTTTAAGATGAACAATGTTGAAAGAGTGACACTTCCCAACTTCAAAACACAAAGCTACAGTGATAAAGACAATGTGGTTCTGGACTAAGGATAGACACATGATCATGGAGTAGAATTATACATCCAGAAATAAATCCTTATATTTATAGCTGCCTTATTTTGATGAGGGTACAAAAATACTCTTTGCAAGAAATGGTGTTAGGAAAACTGGACATCTACATGCAAAATAATAAAGTTGGCCCCTCTACTAACACCATATACAAAAAATGTTTCTCAAAATGGAATACAGACCCAAAAATAAGAGCTAAACTTGTTAAACTATTGGATTAAATTGTAGAAGAAAATCTTCATGACCTTAATTTAGGTCGTCATGCAAGAATTTTTATAGATGACTGCTAAATCATACGGTCTTTCTTTGTGAGGGATGAGAGAGTATTCTAAAATTGATTGTGGTGATAACTGTACAGCTCTTTGAATATACTAATAATCACTGAATTGTGTGGTATGTGAAATATATCTCAAGCAATGTGTGTGTAAGTGTGTGGGCAGGATGTGTATGTGTGGGTATGTGTCTCAAAAGGGGAAGAACAATATGAAACACGGAGTGTCTTGGGGAAAAAACAACCAATGGCCTCAGAGAAGCGAGGAAGTGAAAGAGGAGGGAAGGTATTCAAAAAAAGAATGTTAAAAAGTCAGATTCTATAGTGTGCAATGAGGAGTAGTTCCTCAGAAGAACTGTGGGAGGTGGTGTGGGGCATGTGCTTCTGAATTATTCTTCACAAAAGTTGAGGAGCTGGTTTATTCATAGTAGAGTCATCCCTGTCAATTATTGATTGAGACTGTACTTGTCACTTTGACCTGCTACATGCATTGTGAGAATGGTTTTCTGTGATGCTGTGCGGCCCTCAGGCAAGAGATGCTGATACTAGAAGTAGGAAATCATCTGGATAATGCTTCAATGGTAGATCCAAATCATATGGGATGAGACACTAATCATTTCTGCTATAAGGTAAGAGGAAAGATGATGATTTCAAATAATTAACAAGGTTCCTTTCCCTTTCATTTGGACTTTGACTTGAGAACATAATGCTTTTTTGGTGTTTTTTTTTTTTTTTTTTTTTTTTCACAAAACTCTCAAGTCTTAGTGATTTCCATGGTTGCTATTTAGAGATTTCCTCTTCTACTGATTTTTATATTATTGAAAACCACTTGAATAAAAGAAAAAATGGAAACACATAGCCTGTATGTGAAAATGCCTCATTCACATTTCCTGTAATTGTCTCCTCCAAACGTGTATTTCTCTTATCAACTCCCCTACATTTCCTCACATTTAAAAAAAGATCTGATTTCCACAAATGTAAGAAAATGGAAACCAAGTGTGAGTTATTTTCCTTAGTCTATTTAAAAGAACCCTTAATATCAAAGTTTAATTTGTTGGATATATTAGGGAGTGTCTTTTAGAGAGAAAAAAAGGAAAGAAGCAGCACTGGGTAAAAGAATTGGAGCTACAATATAGAGTTGACTTCTCCAGGAGTTCTAGAGTAAAAAATGACTTGAAATTTAAATTCCACCTCAATCAGACATTGACTGAGGTCCTCCTTAGGAAAGACATGACTTTGGACTAGGCAGTTTTCTGAAGTGGAATTAATCCCTGAAGGGGTGGCTGATACTCTCATAGCAGGATATATCTTTCTTTAAAGAGTTGTTTGCACAGCATGTCTTTGTGTCTACCATAGCTCACCCATTTGTCACTCAGATCCATTTCCTCCTATGTGTTGAGAAATTCTTTGGAATGGTCTTCCTGGAGGAAACTTAGAAGATGAGTGTTAAGAGGATGAGCTGCAGCCCCCACCTCTGCAGCTGGTGTTGAGAGCACAATTAGTAAGAGTCTTCTTTTTCTTCCATTCTCCATTCCAGATAGCCTCACCTCCATCTTGGCCCTCTGCTGCTGTCCTGGTTTAGCTGTGGTTGTAACTCAGTCACTCAACCCTGAGAGCTTTTCTCAAATGAGGGTACCTGCCCACTCATCATCACAGTTGGGCCAAGGGAGTATCAAGAGACATCCAAGTGGATGACCTGAATTTCCTATGGGATCCCTTGCTCCACTGTGTCAAAGCATTATTATTTCCTTACATACATATCTGTATCTGTATCTATCTCTATATATTTATATGTATATATATATGTATAGAGAGAGTGAGAGAAATTATTTGCTGCTTATTCTTCCTCCTTTTCTAAAAACACACTCAAATTCCAAAACAAATTAAAAGCCAAACACACAGTAGGGATGATAACAACAAACTTCTCTCAGTGCTCCCTTGCTTTCAACTGATAGTTCTCTTTCTTCTTCTCTGTATTGTAAACCTCTTGAAAAAATAATCTATCTGCTCTGTTCTTCAGCTCCATGACTCTTTACCCATTTGAAACTCCAATGCTGTGAGCAATTATTTCCAAGCTCAAAATTTTGGTCTGCTAATTGCCAAAAGTAGTGTGTGTCTTTCGTATTCAACCTCTCTGCATCATAGGGATGAATTTGCATGCACATTTTACTTTCTCTGCTTATGGATTTCTCTGGTGTTTCCTTGGTTCTAGAGTTAACCTGAGGCCACTTTCTCTGTCGTCTTCATTACTGGTTCATTTTCATTGCCTCACTCCCTGCATAGTGCTACCTTTTAAAGTTTTATCTTCTCTTTGTCTTCCTGCATTTTCTTCTTAGGTAGTAGTGCATTCATTAACAACCAACTTTAATACTCGATGTCTCCAGATTACCTCTCAGTCCTAATGTCTCTCCTGTTGATGACAGTTTGAATTTAATTATGAGAAGGGTTAGATATTGAGAAAGAACACTTATTTCCTTAACAGATGTCTTTGCCATTTTAGATGCATCTCAAAATTACCTCATAGCCAAATAGGTAGGTCCTATTAATTATACTTATTTTTCAAATGAGAAAACTAAGATTCCAAGAAGTTAGAATATATATCTTCAGCTGACATGGTTGCTCAGTTATGGAAGCAGGTTTTGAATTCAAATATGAAGGATTCTGAAGTCTATACTCTTAAGCATAGCATCATGTTATGCTGGTTAAATATCTATCCATAACATGTCAGGGAAAACAGCCCTGCTGAGGAGATAGTGAATCCAGCTTTTAGTTGGTGATTATCTCTTTTTGTTCAAGTACTTTTTCATTGCATTGAAGTCTGTATTATTTACATAAGATCTGTATGGAAAGAATTCACTCATTTTAGGTATGATTTCTCCATCATTTGTTCTTTACTGCCCTGCCCTGGGATGTTTCCTAAGCTAAACCTTTCCTCTTAGTGATGCATGTATGTGTTTTGCTCTCTGTATTCAGCACAGAAAGGCTCATCCACCACTCTCTGAGGTACACACACACACACACACACACACACACACACACACACACACAACCCCTCCTTGAGAACTGGCACAGATTTGACACTGCAATGTTCACTCATGGACCTGAATCAGCAGCCCAGAGGGAGAGAGCTAAACTCAATTCCAAGTGTTTAAAGCCAGAGCTCATGGCCCTGAGATCTCAGGTATCTAATTCTAACATGTAATTAGGACAGGAATACTGTTGAAATGTAACATTATAAATAATGATAAAACAGCAAAAATAACCATAGCAACAATTAGTAATAATACCATTGTAATTGTATTGTAGAATAACTAATATTTTCCAAAAACCTGAACCTTGACATCATCTATAGACCCACATTTCTCTTCTGCTAGTTCAGAATAGTAGAGTGAATGGAAATAGGAAGAAGTTTCTACCCACAAGAGCTGCCTGTCAATACCGTAAAACCACTTGTGGTGCAATGAGCCCTGTGCCCTCAGAAAGGCCCAGACTAAACCTGATGACCAGGTTCAGAAGATTTCAGTATTGACTACATATTAGCAAAGATGATGTCTAAGGTCCTCCCTAATCCAAAATTCTATCAAACAATGATTCCCCAACTAACCTCAATCTACACTGTCATATCTCTGAGGTTCTCAGAATGGATGCGTAATATTTTGTCATTTCCCCATGTCTTAGGAGTAGCAGGAAGAATTAAGCTTTATGTCCACACTTACAGACCCTTGTAATCAGGGCTGCTTTCTATCTGGCAGATAAAAGAGTCTCTGTTGTCATTTCTCATCTACTTAGAGAAGGCGGATTGGTGGGGCACAATGTTCTGGAGATCAGAGGTGCTGAAGCAAAATACTAAGTTGGTAGATAACATTGATGTAAAGTAGATAATGTATGGAATAAGGAAAATCTTGAAAACAAAACAAATCCAGTTAAGTACCTGCCAGCGCATAAATCCAAATAGTGTTTCCTCCATCTTTGGCAGGACCTTGTCTGGAAGGTGGGCTATCTCTAGAATCGGAGCAGTGCAAGAACCACAGCCAAAGCCAGAGCAAATATGCAAAATGGCTTTAAAAATGTTTTTTTTTTTTTCGCTTTTCGAAGGAGTACCTATAAAGAAAGAAATCATGTCCTTAATCCAGTGCTTCTCTATTTTTGCACCACAGTTTTTCGTTCTCTCACACTATGATCTAGATTTAAAAATCTTTTCCTCAGACTCTGAGTGGAAATCACTGATTAGACAAACTGCTGATGTAGGAGCAAAATTATTCTGTTTACCATGTGGGAGCTTGCTAATTACAACAAAACAGGAGTTCCCAGGCACACTCTCCTTTGTCTGTAGAGTACTGTCTTAGAGGGATGGGGGAGGGTATACAGCAGAGAGAGCCCATGCTGGATGGGGTGTGATCTGGAGATTTGTTCCTGCTCTGTGCTTTCTTCTCCTTCAGTTTTCTTCCTGCAATGATGCATAAAGAAGCCTGCTCAGTCCTCTGCTGTGCAGCGCTGTAAGCACCCAATCAAAAACAAATGCCACTATGAAAATGGACCCCCTGCAGAAAAGTGTCACTTGTTCATTTAGCAGACAGTTACTGAACACCTACTTTTTTCTAAGCGCTGTTGTCTTGAGCTGAGAATCAAGGCAGACCTGATGCTTAATAAGAAAACAAACAGAACATTCCCTGTATTCAATTAGGTCAAATGCACAGCAGTAAGGAAGGACCAAATTCTATGGAGGTGCCAAGGAGGGAGTAATTACTTAAACCCAGGACACTGGGAAGCTGCACAGGACAGGCAGCATGTGAGCTGGGTTTTCCGCAGAAGAAGGCATGTTAGATAGGGGAAGAGCATGAGTTAAAGCAGAGAGAGATGCAAATAGGAACATGTTTCTGGAAGGGTCTGCAATGGTCATGGATCTGGTGGCTCTTACATCTGAAAAAGGATTTTCAACAGACTTATTTTACAGGTGAGAAAACCAAAGGCAGGAGCGCCTAACTGACATCTCCAAAGTCCAAAACTTTGATCCTGCGACCTTTCCACCAGCTCTCAGTGTATGTTGGTATCTGCCATCCTTCCAACATATTTTGTGATGTTCCTACTTACATCTCCTATCAGTGTGCTGGCACTGGCTGTTTTCCTCTTGCCAAGTCTACAAATAACATGCTCTTGGCTCTTCCACATAAATGTATCCATTAATCCACCAATAATCAATCTGTCAAACAATGATATAGAAACAAGTGCTCTATACACTATTTATTTTTATGTTTTGGCATTTTAGAATTATTATTTCTTTTTGTTACTCATCTTTAAACAACTTATTCTTAATTGAAAGGTATAAAAATCACAGGATCTATTAATTGTTTCAACATGTCTAGAAGTTTGGTATTTCAGATTGGTGAAAACACTGGGATAAAGTTTGTGCTGCTTAGGGGTCTGTCTCAGCATAAGTTTCCAAGAAAACTGTGGTCAAGACTATTTACCCAGGACTATTAGTTTGTATTAAGATGAGGATGATGAGGATTCATTTCCGACAGACATGCCAGTGTGTAGAAGAAAATTCCAGAAGCCCTCTTAAGGATCTGAGGAGTTTTGCAGCTGGTCCCCCACAGCACAGGTTTCCTGCGTCTCCTGCCCTAAGACCCTGTGTCTGCAGCCTTATTGTCACTCAGCCCCACTCATGGTGAAAAGATTGTCCAGTTGCAGACCCTGGCTCTCTTCTCGCAGATGCTCAGTGACATAGGTTGATTGCAAACACAACAATGTCAGAGCAAGTAACTACGCTTTAGAGTTGTCAGAAAAACAGTCTGTGGAACAAAATGCACACATTGCCAAAGGGTGGGGGAAGTTAGAAAGCAGGATATCTTGACAGAAAGAGAAAAGTGTTGGAATTAATTCATAAACGTGTTGGATGGAAATTAGCAGAAGAAGATTTATTTGCAAGGGGAGAAGAAAAAAGGGAAGAGACAGACAGATGGAGAGGGGGAGGGAGAGGGTAGAAATAGTGCAGAAGACACAGCTTTATTTCACAGTCTTGCTTTCCCCTCAGCTGAAGCAGCCTGTGCTTTTCCAGGAGGCCCACTCTGTCTTCCTTTTTTAATTCCTCTTTTAAACTCCTCTATCGAAACCTCTGCCCCTGGCCTCACCCCAAACACCCACACCCGCAACAGTTGTGCTTTTCATACGTGTGGGATTCCCACTTTCTTGATAAAGGACTCTATGCTAAAAGCACCTAACTTTTCATATGACAATATTAGCAGGAAAGGAAGGGAATTTCAGAGGGAGATGATGATTGCTGACACTGGTCTCATACTGGTCACTCTCAGTTTCTACTTGTAAAATTAGGATTCATGAGCAGATACATAAAATTATTCACAGAAGTGATTTATCTTAGCACCTGGAATGCTGTATGAATTCCCTAAATATAAGTAGTAGTGTTACCATTAGTATTATAATTAATAGCAGTGTTAAGTGTAGTATATATTAAATTCGCTCTCTTGTTTCTATACCTACTAGTACAATCTTTCTGATAAAAGTTAAGAGGTCCAAATAGCATTTATTCTTCTTTAATTTTTATTTTGTCAAATGGAAGTTGCAGTCAGGAATGAAGGCAAGCAGGCAGATAGGCAGGAAGGGAGAGGAGGAAGAAGCACTTCTATCTACTCATCTAGCTGTTCATCTGGCTCTAGGCCATTACCTGGGATTCATGTGGACTGCACCTAAAATTGTTCTACCAGGGTTTCTTTAAATACAATTTTAGAGCCAAGATGGACTTGTGTTTTCCTATTTCCATTCCTTAATTGTTGGTTGGAGTTTTGCCATTTAACAGTAAATCTGTTGGACGTTGTGTCTTTCTGAAAGATAATGCAAACAATCACCCAATTCTTTTTTGAAATAACAATTGAGATCACTACTTATGAAATGAGACATGACTGGGGCTATTTTTACCTCTATCAGAAGGTCTTTCCTTGAAGTATCGTTTCCTAATGTCCTTTCTCCTTCCCTAGATTCAAGGTGGCATCCCCCATCTATCTGAGCCCGCTCAGTGATTTATTGTATGTCAATTCTGATGCTTTTTCCAAAGTAAGTCTAGAGAAATTGAAGTCTGTGGACACTTATGACTCTCATAAAGTTATTTTTTACTTCTCTTACTCCACTGTTTTCTCCATTTCTATGACACCTAATCCCCTTTCTGCACTGTCTTACTAACATCCTACTAAAAACCTATCCCCACTAATGACAGGTATGTGCCTCTCTGTATAATATATATGTATACAAGCCGAGAGAGATTTAATATGTCAAATATTATAATGATTATACATGATAATATACCATATATTAAATTATTTATTTATATAGCATTGTATAAAACATACCTATTGTATAATCGAAGACTTCGTTCTCATTAGACAATGGAAAAGATTAGTAGCAATTTGGCTTGCAGTGAAAAAACAAGCGCTATATACTACTATGCTCCATATAATCTGTAGCCCATCTACAGGGCCTGTCAGTCATGTGGTGTAGCCACCTGCTTCTCACCTTGTTGAAATTCTCAAATATGAAAAATAGTGTGGGCCAACATGAGTTGTCTACAAACACAGGGATTCTAGTGATAAAGCTGAACTACTCTAATTCTTTTTTCTTCATTTAAAGCTAAATTGCACCAATAAAATCTTATCCAATTTCCAAATGAGGACAAATATCTCCAATTATCTAATATTTGGTATGTAACTCTTGAATAACTATGATATCTATGAGATGCAAAGGTATAAATTAGAGATGCATAAATATTTTACTGAGATGTAATTAGAAAATAGTATAGTAGTTTCAGATACACAATATAATGATTCCATATTTGTATATATTGCAAAATGATCATCACAATAAGTCTGTTTAATATCCATCATCACACATAATTACAACTTTTTCTTGTGATAAAAAAATTTAAGATATAGTCTCTTAGTAATTTTCCAATATGCAAAATTATTAACTATATTGTTCATGCTGTAGATTACAGCCTCTTGACTTATTTATTTTATAACTGTAAGTTTGCACTTTTCAACCTCTTTTCCCTATTTTGGCCATTCTCTCTCCATCTTTGGGAACTACCATCTAGTCTTTATATCCACAGAACTTGTTTGCTTATTTTTTGTTTTTGTTTTTTTGATACCACAAATTGGTAAGAATGTGCTATATTTGCCCTTTTCTGTCTGACTTATTCTATGTAGCATAATACCATATTTTAAATTATTAATTTACTATTTATTGAATATTTGCTATAAGCCAGAAACTGTTATGGGTGCTAGTGATATGTCAGTAAATGCTGAGAGAAGACGAAGAGTTTTAGTATTTTTCACTTTGAGTTCCTAAAAATGATTAGGAATAATCTTCCTTCTCTATGCATTGTTTTTTTTAATATAACTAGCTTTCCTCATGGAGGTACTGAAGGATTACATTAGATGGCTTCTGAGAGGCATGTGCCCTAGCACTGGCACACACTAGGATAACGATGATGATCATGGTGAGAGTGATGATGATCATTGTTAGCAGATTTTAAGCATCCATTGGTCTGTCCCTGAGTAGGTCAAGATGGAGCTTCTGACCAGAAAGGATTAAATTTAACATATTTATTAATCATTAGTCATACAGAAATGCCGTGATTAGCACAGGGAGAACTATGACACCTTCACAGAACACTTAATTTTCAGATGGCATCTATAAATGTGCAAGTCTGCCATTCTAAAGATAGAATAAGGAAAACACCCTGCCTCAAAACCATTGGATTCCATCATCGCTCACCTCACCATGGTCTAACTACCGCAGCAGCATGCAGCTGCTCAATGGTGAAGCCACCTCTTCAAAGTCACCGGTGCCCTCTGCTGTGGAGCTGAAAGCAAGGATGCCCACTCTCCAGTTCCCATCCCTGAATTCTCTGCTGTTTGACACTGTCAGCCACTCTCTTCTTCATAGTCTCCTCTCTGACATCTCCAAGGTTATTGTTTTTCCTGATTCACCTTCTATTTTTCTGGCTGCTATGAAGAATTCTTCAAGAGTTCTTGTACTTGCTCCTGAAGTGTGTTGCTCAGAATTCACACACATGCTTTATTTTTTCTCTCTCTATTACTCTTGATGAGTGACTTCATTAGTATCCAGCACTTCTTATACTTATAAGAACTATATGTACTAATACAAATAAAATTCCAAAATTGATAATCACACACACTGTCTCTTAGGCTCAAAATCTAAATATTCAAATGCCATCATAAGTATAAATTTGGATGTTTGACCAGTTCCTTATGTCTGATATTTATCATTTATCCCTTTTCAGTCAGTATCAACTATTTGACTATTTCTATGTAATTGGTATTAGCATCTACTCAGTTGTCAACATCAGAAACCGAGTATTAGCCTGAATCCTACTCTGTCCTTAAAAGGAGTTATATCTATTGAGCAGTGCTCTAAAAACCATAATGCAATTGAGATGTCTCACTCTGAGATGCTATCACATCATGCATATTTATTTAAAATCATATCATACTGTGCTTCAATCTCTGTAGGTCCTTACTAGACTGTCAACTTCCTGCAGGCAGGAAATATATTATGTTCTTTGTATCCTTAACCCCAGTAAAGTGACTAGATAACCATAAATCTTGGTCAAAAAAGGAAAAATAAAAAGTAAATGCATTAGTCAACAAAATAAGTGCACAATAAAATATAAAGTTAGGCAAGTGGGATAAGATTATAAGCAGCTAATATGTGATATAAAGCCAAATTTCTCATTCCTCTCCAAGTTGCAGGGTGGCAGGAAGAGAGAGAGAGAAGAGTCATTTTAGTAAGGAGACAGAACGCCAGTGAAGTAACATCAAGCATCTGTTTTCTGAGCACTTTCTATATGCCAAGCTCTCTGCTAGTTATCTCACATGCAACTTGTTCAATTATTCAAAGAAAGAAAGGTGGAGTGCTGTCCTAACCAGTAAAGAAGTGGGACTCAGAGAAATCTGGTCCACTGCCCCAGGTTCTACCTCCTTTGTGGCAGGTCCAGATTTGGAGCTGGACAAGTCAAGCCCTGATGGTCACTCTCTCCTCTAGTCCTGGTTTCCTGGCTGGGACAATCCATTCTGTATCCTTTTCAATTTTTCAACTGGAAGTTGCAGTGAGATGTGGTAGGGATAAAAGTGTAGTAACTCTTACTGATTATTTAAGAAACATATTTTATGGCTTGTAGATTTCCATATAATGTTTTTTTATTATTTGATTTATAGAACTATATGAGGTGTGACTACAAAGTAATGAGGCCGATTCTATTGTCTGGCTTGTGGAAACTGGTCCCTTTATGGGAGTCTCCAGTCTTCCTAGAAGATGCTTTAATGTAGTTGATATCTTACGACATCCCATCATTGAGGGTCAGCCTCAATGACTTTCTGCATTCTTTAGAGAGTGGACACAAGAACTCTCAGGCAGAAAACATTTGTTATTGCTTTTTCTGCACCAGGTTCTAGTTCATAGCAGCAGAATTGTGGGGAGAACAAAACAAACATCCTGGTCTCAGGGACCTTGTAGTTATAATGTGAGAGAAGCAGTTACTCATATGCGCACACAATCACATTGAAAGGAAAGAAAGTGGAATAAGAGGAGTGATATTACATCAACTGGATTCTACAGCTACAGTATAATACAAACTCCATATATATCTTTTCATAACGTATGTCGTGTTCCCACTGTTTTTTGTTGACTTACTCATTTTAAGTTTTTTGGTTGTTGTTTTTTTTGTTTTGGCTTGTCCATTGGGTTGTTGTTGTCTTGTTTGTTTGGGTCAATTTTGTCTCTTCTCTATTCCAAGAGAAGAGGAGAGAAGAGGAACTGAGTGTTTACCATCATTGCTAGCTGCCATTTTTACAGAGAGGTTTCACAACAATCAGTTTCTTAATTCTCACAGCAACTCTGAGAAGAAGCTCCTATTAACCCTATTTATAGAGGAGAAGATATAAACTCACGAAAGATAAGTAATGTGCCCAAGAGCACAGGGCTTGTAAGTGGCAGATTCCTTCCCATTATCAGTTCCTTTCACTAGGACAATAGATGTGGTCTGTATTAGGAAGCATGTGATGTGATCTATGAGGGAAAGAAGAAAATATCATGCCTCAACTGACCTGAGTTTTACCTCAGATCAGCAACCAGTTTGCAAGATGCAAAGAGACAATGGGAAATGAAGTCCGTCCTTTCTATCAAGTAGTGATCATGTGTAATTAGTATATGGGTATTGTTTTGGGCTGTATAAAGGAGAATATTGTGTCTCAATCAAAGCATTATGTTCTGAACACATTTTCATCCATTTCTTGGAACTTTCTTGAGCCTAAAAATTGAAGGCCCAGACAATTCTTACCTCTGTTCACAAATATTTTGGTTTACTACACCTCCAAGTCACGAGGACCCTGAGAGAACTAACCTCCTCCAGCTGAGCCAAAATGCCTCCTCTGTCATTCCACTCCAATGGGTCCTTACTGATATAAAGAGGTTACTGAAACATAAATATGCATCACATACAGGTTTCATACTTCATGTTTGTTCCTTGTATGTACACAGAAGAACCAGACACAATCTCCTTTTAGATAAATACAAACTATGCATTCTCTATCCTTTAAAAAATTTTTATTGAAGAAACACTGCATCATAACATTATATAGGTTTAAAGTGCATATGATCATAAATCAACATTTATAAAACTACATCAATTTTGCCACTACTGATCCAGTTCTATCCTTCACCATATAATTGGCCCCCTTTATCCAATTTGCCTTCCTTTTTAGATTATATAGACAAAAAGTCTAATTTTTGTTAGATTCAATTCATTTGTTTGTTTGGCTTCTCTATTACCTCAAATGAATTATATTTTCTCTATTTATGAATTGTGTAGTTGAAAATCACTTTTGCATCTGGTTACAAATTTCTTTAAATTAATTAAAATATTTCTATTATATCAGAATATCTAATAGCTATCCACACGGAGGCATTCCTTTGTGTTAAAATGAAAATTTATTTATACCTACTTTTGGTCCTCATGTGATTTTTAATTCTAAAGTGGACTCTTCTTTAGAAAAGTCAGAGGAAGATCTGTCTTGCTTCCCATTATCACACACACACACACACACACACACACACACACACACACACACACACCAGCAGACAACTTGGGAATTTGCCTGCTTTGTTTCATACACTTTATCTGCTCACAGTGCCATTTCAGAAAACAAAACAAAACAAAATATTGTGACATTGGGGGCATTAGGCCTCTTTTTATGAATAATAACCAACATTTATTGAGTTCTTACTGAGAATCACACAGGATGCTGATTACTTTACATGCAGTATTTCATTTAAAAGGAAATCTGTACAAATAAGCCCTTTATCTCTTCAATTTCTCTATATTGTAACCATTGCATCAGCACCCTTTATTTCCATCCTACTTTTGACACTCTGTTTCTACTTTGTTCCTTTGCAACCCATTCTCTGCAAAATAGCAACATCAACATGGCATTTTAAAACTTTATCAGATCATATCTCCTTCCCTGTTTAAGTTTTCCCAAGTTAGTACACTAGACCCAACTTTGCATTTTCTATTACAAATTGACTTAAATATAAAAATATCTGCAGATCTGACTTGAAGCTCTAGATTGTACTTCTGACATAATTTCACTCATATCTTTTTACATGTTGCAAGCTGCAGTCAAAGGAAAGTGGGAGTTATACAGTATAATCATAATGTAAGATTACTGAATGTTTTCAGAGTATTACGTCCTTTGGCGATATATAACATGCATTACCTCATTAATTGTCACCCTATATTAATCGTAGTTTTACTTTTTTCTGTATTTTATGATGCTTTGACATCCTAGAGACTTGCTATTTCTGGAAAGAGGGTCCCTCACAGGTCTAGTTAAATCCAATAGGTAGCAAATATCATACCTTCAGCATGCCATTCATATGCAAACTAACTGATTAAGAACCCATATCCCACCCAACACAGGAGCACCAAAATATATGAAGCAAATATTGACAGACCTAAAGGGAGACAATAAGAGCAAGACAATAATAATAATAATAATAATAATAGAAGACTGTAGCACCCTACTTACATCAATGGACAGATTAGTGAGACAGAAAATCAACAAGGAAACAATGTCCTTAAATAATAAATTATATAAGTTGGATTTAATAGATATTTACAGAGCATTCTAGCCCTAAACTGCAGAGTATATATTATTCTCAGACGTACATGGGATATTTTCAAGAACAGACAATTCAGAACATCACTGAAACTGAAGGCTGATTATTTGAAAACAAGCAAAATTGACAAACATTAGGCTAGGCTCACTAAGACTAAAAGACAAAATCTAATAAATAGAATCAGAAATGAAAGACGAGAAGTTACAAATTCCTCAGAATTCAAAGCATCCCAAGAGAATACTATTGACATCTGTATGCCAATAAATTGGATAACCTATAGGACATGAACCTTAGAATCAAACAGCCTACCAAGACTGAATCAGGAAGAAAGAGAAAACTTGAACAAACCTTTCGAAAGCAAGGAAATAGAAGAAGTAATCAAAAGCCTCCCCCCAAAAAAAGCCCAGGACCAGGTGACTTTACTAGTGAGTTTTACCAAAATTTCAGAGAAGAATTAATACCTACACTTCCCAAAATCTCCCAAAAATTGAAGTACAGAGAATACTTCCAAAGCCTTTCTAAGAAACGAACATTACCATTATACCAAAAGTGGACAAGGACATAACACACACACACACAGACACACACACACACACACACACACACACACCACAAACACAAAATTAAGACCACTACTCTGATGAGCATGGGTGCAAAAAAAATAACAAAATATTAGCCAATTGAATTAAGCAAAACATCCAAAAGATAATTCATTGTGGTCAAGTGGGATTTATTCTGGGGATGCTAGGTTTAATAGGCAAATCTGTTAATATAATACACCACATCAACTAAAGGAAGGGAAAATATGTTATCATATCAATAGGTGCAGAGAAAGAATTTGACAATATTCAGCACACATTTATGATAAAAACTCAATAAAATAGGACTAAAGGAGTATACTTCAACATAATAAAGCCCATATATGATACTATCCTACTCAATGGCAAAAAAACTGAGTGTTTCCTCTAAGATCAGAAACAAGGCAAACGTGTCCATTCTCAGCTCTGTTTTCATTGTAAGAAGAAATAAATGGAATCATAATTGGAAAAGACAAAGTATGACTATCACTTCTGCAGAAGATATAATATATGTAGCAAACTCTAAAGACTCCATCCAAAAGCTATTAAGATTATTGAGTACTGTAAATTGCAGGCTACAAAACTAATGTACAAATTTTGTTGCATTTTATGTGCAAACAATGAGATTGAAGAGAAGAAAATTAAGCAAACAATCCATTTACATTAGAAACAAAACTAATAAATACCTCAGAATAAACTTCAAGGAAGTGAAAGACCTGTGCAATGAAAACTACAAGGCATTATTAAAAGAAATAGAGGAATATACATAGACATAGACATGCTCATTGTTGGGGAACATTAACATTGTTAAAATGATATTCTAACCGAAAGCAACATAAAGATTTAATGCAATCCCAATCAAAATTTCATTGGCAGTTTTCAAGGAAATAGAAGAAAAAAATTAAATTTATATGGAATCACAAAAGACCCAGAACAGACGAAACAATCATAAGAAAAAAGTACAAAAATGGAGGTATCACACAACCAGATTTTTGAACTATACTACAAAACTATGTAATCTAAACTGCACAGTACTGGAGTAAAAGCAGATATCTGGATTATTGGAATAGAATTAAGTCCCCAGAAATAAGATCACAAATATATGGCCAGATGGTTTATTACAAAAGTGCCAAGAAATAAAAAGTATTGGGAAAATTGAACAACTATATACAAAAGAATGCAACTAGATGACTCTCTAACACCTTACTAAAAATTAATTCAAAAAGGATTAGTCTTGGATATACCATAAAATAAACCATAAACCATAAAATAAAATAAACCATAAAATATATGAATAAAACAAAGGCAATACATTCTATGACACTGGTCATAGAGGGGTCTTTGGGAATTCTACTCCAGTGCAAGTGAAACAAAAATAAACAAATCAGATGACATCATACTAAAAAAAACCTGTTAAAGCAGAGTAAACTATTGTCAAAACAAAAAGATATCCTATAGAATGGGAAAAATTATCTGTACATCACACATCTGAGAAGGGCTTAATAGTCAACACATATAAAGAACTCAAACACTCAACAACACCAAAAACAACAAAAAAATGGACATAGGCTCTGAATAGATATTTTGCTAAAGAAGACATACAGCTGACCAAGAGACCCATGAAAAGATATTTTTCATCTCTTGTTTTTAGGGAAACACAAATTCAATCAATAATGAGATATCACTTCAAACTTGTGAGAATGACTATTATCCAAAAGGTGGGAAACAATAAGTGTTTTTGAGCCAGCAAAGAAAAGGAAAACTTTTTACACTTATTATGATGGGATTGTAAATTGCTGCAAACGTGATGGAAAGCTGTGTGGAGATTCCTCAAAAAATTGAGTCTGTAAATCCCGTATGTGTCCATCATCCTACTTCTGAGTATATACCCATAAAACACAAAAATGCTAATTTGAAGAGATATATGCACCCCCATGTTTATTGCAGCATTGTTTACAGTAGCAAAGAATTGGAAACTATGTAAGTACCCATGGACAGAAAATGAATAAAGAAGATGTAGTATATATACACAACTGTATACACACAACTGAATACTACATAGCACTTATTAAAAAAAAAAAAAGGATGGAATCTTGCCATTTGTAACAACATGGATAGAACTTGAGAGATTTATGCTAAGTGGAGTAAGTCAGAAGGAGAAAGAGAAACACTGGATGATCTCACTCACATGAGGAATATAAAGAAATAAAGTAAACAAACAGACCAAACAAACCTTTGGTTACTAATAACAGTACTGAGGTTACCAGAGGGGAAGAGGAAAGGTGACAGGAGCAAAGGGGATCTGGAGTTCACTGGATATAAGTGAACAACTATTGGAAATTTGATGGTGGACATGGTGGGTTATTATATATTTGTTTAATAGGGAACCTACACATCTAAACTTACATTATTTTGTAAATGAATGTTACCCCAATTAAAAAATTATGTTCACCATTTATTATTTTTAGGAAAATGAAAATTCAAACCACAATGAGAGATCATCTCACACCAGTTAGAAAGACTATTATCAAATAAACAAGAAACACACATTGGCGTGAATACGAAGAAAATTATTCAAATAATCCAACTCCAAACTTGCTCAAGCTTGTCTATCCTCACTTCTCCTGGACTCCACAATGAAGACTCTCTTCTACTTGCTTCCTGACCAACTCCCGTGACAAGTGTACCTGCTTTGCACAGTGTGCTTCCTTTTCTTGGAAATGCTGCTCTCAAGGCAATTGTTTCCATATCTGTCATCTTACCATAACTTAAAACAAAATCCCAGGGACATTTGCAACTGATTGAGGTCAGTATTAGGTGCCAGTCACACAGCTGACAGTGTGAGAAGTCAGTATCTGAAGAGAGTCCTACTTCAGAGTCACCACTCTTAGTCATTACTCTTATTTTTCTCACAAAATATGTTTCAGATATGCTGTTATATATATCTAAGAGGGGTTATACTGTGAATCTCACCTCCCCGTCATGGCTGAGTACCCAGCATTTCATAGAAAACTGCCCTTATAAACTACTTTAGTCTTTGTTTATCCAAAAATATCAGCCCTTTTTCTCTTTCCCATTTCAATTAATTTTGGCCTTTTATTTTCTAAATGTATATACTGGTTTCTAGCAATGCCTTGTAGAAAAATGAAATTTCCCCCATAACATTGTAGACATTGCTTAACACAAAAATCAGAACTCTGCACTTATTTCTATGATTCTCTAGCCCTTGAGTTCAGTGCATTCATTCACTCACAAATATTGAACAAGGCACCAACTTACAGAAGAGAAATGACATACATCCTATTCTCTAGGACTTCAAATGGCTACACTTATAAAAACAGATACTGTTTTTTCCCTTCTGCAAGAGCAGAGTTTACTAAATATTATTAAGAACATATCATGCCTTGCTTCAACTCATCTCTGCCTCATTTGCCCCAGCTGTCCCGCCCACACCAACTGGACTCTCATGTTCTTTCCTTTTTTGTTTTCTTCCACGATAATGTCCCATCTAAAGCAGTGATTTATTTAGCATTAAGCAACTGTCCCATGTGCATCTCCTGGGAAATAGTAGGAACAACATGTCCACAAGTGGAGAATGTCATCAGAGTGCCTACAACATAGTGTCAGGTGCTTCCAAGGCAATCTAACCCCATTCCACTCCTGCTACCCTCATGCTCAGAGACAAACTCTATAGCTGAAGGAAATCATAAACACTGTCTCATGTTCTCAGTTTTGCACAGTTGAAGATCTAAAGAAAGATGTCATTCCTGTCTGGAATAATGAACAAGAGCATCTCACAGATTGTAGAAGTACCTGCAATGTATATACAGAAAACCCAGATGTACCCAAATCTTAAGGAAACACATGTCATTAAAACTTGTGGGTGATTCCCAAATAAGTAGTTTTTCTGCTCTCTGAGCCCTTAGCCTGTCTTGGCATAATTGCTCATTTCAGCCTAGAACCCAGGAGCTCACTGGTTATTTATATATATTATAATATTATATATATGGAGGGAGTTGATCTGTTTTCACTATATTAAAACATACAATATACATGGCATGGCTAGTGATAATGATGTTTTCTTCCTGAGTTATGATACTTTAATTAAAATCTTTAGACTTAATGTGTACTTGGGTACCATTTTAAAGGCGTGTGTGTGGGTGAGATGGGGCAGTATTTGTGACCAGAATCTCATAAGCGAGAAAGGCAGCACGCCTTTGTGTCCTTCAGCACTAAAGTAATATGTAATAAGAGTTTAATGCTACTTTTGATTTAAATTTCATTGTCATAAAAACTCATAGACTGGTTTAATTTAACAAAAGGGTTTAGAAAACAATGCAGCAAAGCACATACATATAGCAACCATTAAAAGATGATACAAGGTCAAGAACCACTCATTGAGGAGTGGCTTCTGTTAAGAGAGCAAGACAAAAGCATCAGGACAGACCCAAGGAAAGTTTGAGCACTACGTGGTCCAAGAACCACCCTAATAAGAACACGGTTTACAAACGCCTTCCTAATCAATAACTGTGAGATTTCACGCTGTGGCCACAAAATATAGGAGTCTATGAAAATCAGTCCTAACACCTTTGTTAGGATTTTCATGGTTTTTGTTTATTTTGTTTTTTACAGTTCTTGCTTTTTTATGTTAAGATACTTGGGCAATAAGCAAGGTAGGACAGGACTATTTGCACGTTTGCTGTAAGAGTCGAGATTTGAGACTTAGCAAGTGGAGGGCCAAGTGCATTTCCAAGGTGCCTCTCTTGTAGAGGCGTGTTCCATTTGGTTCCATCTTCAGTAAAGATCCGGGAGAGGCCGCTTTAGGACACGGCAGGACAAGGCCAGGCGGGGTGGAGGCGGGGCCAGGGTACTGGGAGCGCGAGGGGTACCCTCCCTGGAGGGGGACGCTGGTTCAGTTCTCTTGGGCGGGCTCCGGCAACTTCTGCTCGGGCAAGGGAATGCGGTTGTGCGCACCAGTTTTCAGTTTGCTCCTCTCCCCATCATCCTGTCTCCACCCCGCCCCCTTGCAGGGGAAGCCCGCTAGAGGGGCGCAGCGGTCTCTGTTGGCTCCGGGTGTCCAGGGAGAGTGGAGCCGCTGGACTCCCACCCTGGCGCGGCGCGGCACGGCGCGGCGGGGGTTAAGGTGGGCGCCCACGCCCCGCGCCCGCCGCCGGGATGAGCGCGCAGTCCGCCCGCTCGCACGGCGCGGGCACCGGAGCAAGTGGCGGTCAGTGATGGAGCTGCTGCCATGACAACCCGGGCGGT
Source organism: Solenodon paradoxus (assembly GCA_004363575.1). NCBI lineage: Eukaryota > Metazoa > Chordata > Mammalia > Eulipotyphla > Solenodontidae > Solenodon > Solenodon paradoxus. Next base: position 46,419 of record RJWH01003093.1, read on the forward strand.
GGGGACCCGCGCGCGTCAGGGCTGCTCCCGGGAGGCAGGCGGCGAGGAGGCCGGGGGCGGCCGCTGAGCGTAGCGTCGCGCGTCCCCGCGTCCCGTGCCGCGTCCCGGAGGAGGCGGGGGTGCTGTCCGCCCGCTCCCCGTGCGCCCCGAGCCTGCGCCGGGCGGCTCCGCCGGCTGGCGAGCGCGGGCCAGGCTGGCCGCCAGTCACCGCCCGGGCTACAGTGGAGGACAAACGCGGCGCCCGAGGACCCTCGGAGGAGCCGGCTGCCATCCCCGAGGGGGAACTTTTTACAGCCTTTGGGTTCCAGATTCGAGACTTGCGCTGGTTTCTAAAGATAGCCATACATATGTGTGATCTAATAAAACATTTCTCCGCTCCTTGAAACAGCCGCTTTTGTGACATCTCTTTATGTCAGAGACACTTGCTTCGTTGTTTTTGGGGTTATAAACTTTTGATGCCAGCCCTCCGCAGAACCTGCCCAACTGAATCTTAAAGTAGCATCTTGAAGATCGAGGCAGAGCACGAGCGAGCAATCTGTGACCTTCATCCCTGCACCTTTCTTCTTCCTCTCCCTTCCCGGCTGCCTCCTCCTCCCCAAGGGGAGCCTTGAGAGATCTCTTTTTGGATGCAGGAGGGGGCATCTGGTTCTGTTGGGCTGGAGAGCTGAGGCAGGATTTGAGGACGCATCACTAGACTCCGGACGGAGAGCCTGGACTTCTTTCATCGTCTCTTTCCCACTCTGCATTTGGCTGTCGCCATCCCCTCCTCTATCCCCACGCCACTGCCCAGACCCGCTGGCTTGTGGGGCGAGAGACCAGGACCGACCCGCGGCCGGAGTTCTGGGAAGTTGTGCTGTCGAGGATGGGGGTCTGTGGGTACCTGTTCCTGCCCTGGAAGTGCCTCGTGATCGTGTCTCTCAGGCTGCTGTTCCTTGTACCCACAGGAGTGCCGGTGCGGAGCGGAGACGCCACCTTCCCCAAAGCTATGGACAACGTGACGGTCCGGCAGGGGGAGAGCGCCACCCTCAGGTAGGGAGCTGTACTTCAGCGGGGGGCTGAGCCCTGGCTTGTGACTCCGTGGGTAGGGGCTGCAGGAGTCAGAATGGAAGGTTTGGTTATGGGGAATGGAGCCTGTGAGAGGGCCATTTGCAGGCCCACGAGGTGCCATTTGCAGACGTGGCAGTGACACCCTTTCTCCTAGACATTTGCACTGGCTTTTCTGGTGCAGGACCTTACAAGTGAGCATCAAGGTCTTGTGTGGGCCTCCATGGTACCATGGCATGACAAGGCTCACTCCAGCTTTGGCATCAAGATGTGAACACTAGTGTGCTGGGGTTGAAATGCTGTGGGAGTTGAGGTGAGGGGGTCACCTAACCAGTGGGTGCCTTGGTGACTCATTCACCTGCCAGAAATCACCCGCAGGAGGGGCTGGCTAGCCTGTCAGAGACACCTGAAAAGTCAGGCCCTGGAATTTCCGTGCTGCGTCCCAGACCCTTTATGAGTTTGTTCAAGAAGCTGTCATCAGAGTCAGTCCCCTATGGTGCTCCTGGGCCCCTATTATAAATTATGAGGCCAGTTTTATCTTTGTAGGCTGGGGCCAAGGAGAGAAAACATGTAGCTTTTATGCAGCGACATCACTTCTGTGTGAAAAGCACAAGAGAAAAAAGCTTTTTGTTTTACCTTAATGAGTTACAGAGAATCACTTACATGCTCCAGGCAAGGGGGTGGGGTGGAGATTCTTGGAATATGAACCTTTGGGGACTGGGTCTGCTGCAGCAGAGACTTTAATAAAAATGCAGCCACCACTTTCCACTAGCTCAGCAGATATCATCTTTTATCCCCTTAATGAGGCAGTTCTGGTCCTAGGAGACAGATTTGGGGCCGTCCCAGCTTAACTCCGGCTCACAATGGACAGAGGGCGAACGCGTTTTCCCTGTCTGTGTCTTTGATGCTTATGGTGAAAATAAAGCTTTCCAGAGCCAAGATAACCTGGCTTCTCCAAGGATGGATGAGGGTAGGACTTCCTTCCTGTTCTCTTAGCTGAACTCTGTCTTCATCTAGACAAGCATCTCCTTGGGAAGAACAATTGCTATTATTTCCTAAGCTCTCGGGCTGAGGTTGGATTCTTGCCACTTTGTGAGATTCTTGTTTTCTTATGAGCAAGAGAACACGTTCAACACCTTGTCTGTGGTGTTTGGGGGGCCCAGAAGGAGAGAAAAGCAGGCTAAAGACAGACCCCCTCCTTGAGAGCAGGAATCTTCCTGACCAGGTGTCCCAGATTAGAGTGTGTTGACCTACATGGTTTCAAACAAGTTTCAGGAGAGGAGTCTATTCCCTGAGATCTAACGTGGGGGATGCACATTTGCAGAGCTCCCTCAGTTCCAAGATGAGAGTAGCACTTGAACTACAATGCAGGTTAACCAAGGAAGGTGGAAAACGTTAGTCAGTGTGCAAGGATGTTTGATGCTATAACCACCTCTCTTTATCTTCTCACGTACTGCAGAGTACAAGGAGGCCCCGTATCTAAAAGCCT